>VUQG01042748.1:0-14454 GCA_015106755.1 Etia nguti
TAAAAAATTTGAGGAAACTGGAAAAGTGGAGGGCTGAAGAAGTAAGATAAGATAAGATAAGATAAGATAAGATAAGATAAGATAAGATAACCTTTATTAGTCCCACACGTGGGAAATTTGTTGTGTCACAGCAGAAAGTGGACAGTGCAAAGTTACTTTAAACATCTCTGCACATCCCTGCAGTCTTCCCTCTATCACTGACATCACCATTTCCAGATGCCTCTCCAAAGCAAAGAGGCTCATCAGAGACCTCTCTCATACTTACCTCTTTAGCTTGCTGCCTTCTGGAGGATGATACAGGAGCATAAAAAGCAGGACCAGTAGACTAAAAAAGAGCTTCTTACCATAGGCCATCACACTACTCAACACCCACGATAAACTCTAAATAGTAACTGAACATTGCTGATCCCTGTGCAATGTCTCCATTAAGTGCAGTATGCAATAGTTAAAATACCTCTAATATGCTATTATATTCCTCAATATAGGAAGGCTGCTGCTGACACATAGCACTGTTAAAGCTGCCATCATTAGCATTATTACCAATTTTTACCAATGGTAATTCTATGACTGTTTATGTTTGTCTGTATACACCAAGCTCAGCAGTGCTTCCAGTTTTGCTGTATTCTTATGCTTACAATAACAATAAAGCTTAAATTATCTCATCTTACAATGTATCTCACCTGAACAGATGACACCAACATCTTGACGATGTCCACAGCTGTGTGATCCAAATCCACTGTGTTGACACTCAGTTAGAGAATTTTCATATCCTGAACAGGTCACATTATTGAACCAAATCTGCAAAAATCTTCCTGCACCAAAGTGAGCTGATCGAGGCGCCTCTAATGCTGTCCCACAGTTTAACTGTCTGCAAACCACTTCAGCATCATTTAAGTCCCAGCCATCATCACAGACTGTTCCCCAGCTGTTATTGTGATAAACTTCAACTCTTCCAGAGCATCGCGTCGTTCCAGAGCCAGCTAGTCTTACACCTATCAGCAAAAGACATGACTAATATTGGAAAACATTTTTTATATTTCATTCTGATAAAACTTTGTGGGGTGTTTGGGTGGGGTCGTGTTATCAATCCATTTTAGATTTAAATTCAAGGTCAACTTGTTGATGAATTGGTCGCAAACTGAGAAATCGAGTGTGATGTGTATTGACAACATAAAGAAAGTACCATATAAAATATAGAGATTTAATTTATCACAAATTGAACTGCTGACATCTCCTTCAAAGTCAATAGACTCATCTGTAGTTCAAGCTTTTAATAATGGATTGTCAGCACGAGCCTCCTGTTCGACCCGTGTCTATGGAAATAAGACACGGTCGAACAGGAGGTTTATGGTACAAAGTCTGAACATAAATGTTATGACAGTGTGTGCTGTGAAATTTGTGCTTCAAACATCAAATATTTGGCAAGATGTATATATATGTATATATATATATATATATATATACATATATATATATATACATATATATATTTAAGTGGTGCCATCAGGCTACTGTCAGGACTTTTTTTGTAAATTGAATTTTGAGGCAGTGTTTGAGCATGAACATTTCAAGGACTGTTGAAGATAAAGGCCTCAAATTTTCACTGGTCTTAGCATCAAATTGAATCAGGATCTGTATTTTGGGACAGATATATCAAAAAATGTAGGAGTATTGGATACAATTTTGAACATGACTATTTTTAATAGTTTAATAGTTTAAAAAATTTATAGTATATGAAAACTATTAAGGATAAAAGACTGAAATTTGCTCATTTTGATCACTGGTTTTACTTACCCTTAAACTGGATCAAGATCTGTAAGTTGGGAGAAGTAAATGAATAAAACAACAAATAATAAATAAATAAATAAGTACAATTAAACAAAAACTGACTCAGTATTGTGTAGTGAAATTATGAAAAAAATTGCAAGCTGTCCCGTGTTTGAGCACACACAGGAACACACACACACAAAACTATTTGATATATAAAACTAAAAATTCATGTTTATATATATCTATATCTATCTATCCATATCTATCTATCTATCGATAGATAGGTAGATAGATAGATAGATAGATAGATAGATAGATAGATATAGATATAGTTATATATATGTGTGTGTCTGTGTGTGTATGTGTTGAAATTTTTTAACCATAACACATTTTTGTGATACTTGTTTTATTTGCTCAATACAGTATGAAATTTGAATAAAATAGTGTTGTCACTTAGAATTTCTTGTTGAAAAGCATTTCACATGCCTTATTTTGCATTAGTGTGAAATATAACTTTATTCCATTCCAAATTTGAAAAAACTGTCACTAGTCGTCTTTTGAAATTTGAAGATTTTTTATTAATGTGTGCTCAAATATAGGAAGACCTGAAGATGTTATTTTTGCATATTTAAGTAGCCATTTCTTAGACATTTTTTGATGTATCTGCCCCGGATTGCAGATCCTGGTTCATTTGGAAGGTCAGAAAGATCAATGAAAATTTGTTCAAACACTGCCACAGATACCAATGTGCAAATAAAATAAAATTTAAATTAAAAAAAATAATAAAAGGGGTCCTGAGCTCCGATGTACAGGACTTTAAAAACATATCTAGAAAAGTATTTGACATATGAAACTAAAATTTCATAGCAATTATTATACATGTATGAACTTTAAAAGTTTTAGGTAAATCAGCAATGATTTAACAGAAAATATTCTTAAAATTCGATGATTTTAGAATGAAGCGACCGGGTCTGTAAAATCAAAAATATGTTAACAAAATTATTGAGATTGAAGGGCTTCAAAAACAAAAATGTCTTCAAAGGCCTCGTCTCCTTAAACACCACAGAACTGATCGTTTGGACTTTGCAAGAGAGCTCCAAACATGGGACGCTGAAAGGTCGAAGAAATTTTTATTCTCTGATGAGAAAAAATGTAACCTTGATGGTCCTGATGGTTTCCAACGTTACTGGCATGACAAGCAGATCCCACTTGAGATGTTTTCTACGCTCCACAGTGGAGGGGGCACCATAATTGTCTGGGGTGCTTTTTCCTTCAGTGGAACAAAGGAGCTTCAGGAGGTGCAGGGGCGTCAAATGGCCGCTGGCTATGTCCAGATGTTGCAGAGAGCATCCCTCATGAGAGCCCTCATCTGTGTGGTAACGACTGGGTTTTTCAACAGGACTACGCTACAGTACTCCATGCCCGCACGACAAGGGACTTCTTCCAGGAGAATAAAATCACTCTTTTGGACCATCCTGCATGTTCCCTGATCTAAATCCAATTGAGAACCTTTGGGGATGGATGGCAAGGGAAGTTTACAAAAATGGACAAGGGGATTTTTTGGAGGTGTGGTCCTAAACTTTTGATCAGCTGTAAAATAGCCTGTATCAGTTTAAGCGTTGTTTTCAATAAATTGCATGCTCAAAAAAATGTTTTGTCTCACTCCCATTTCTTCTTGTTGCATGTTGAAGCTCTACTTGGAACCTTGTTAAGATCCAACCATGCAAAAAATGATTATTTTTTTGCCATTTTGTCTTAAACTTTTGATCGGGACTGTATCTTTAAAGAAAATATTAACAAGAGAAAGAAAATAAGGTGCCTAGTTAGAAATACACACTATTAGTAAAACGAGTTTCAACAGGGCAAATAACAAAAGCCTGTACTTTGCACTTGCCTTTACTGCAATAAAAACTTCTTAAAGTATGTAAAAAAAAAGAAAAAAAGAATGAAGAGAACAAAATGAATAAAGGCAAAACACAACACTATTCTCAAAAGGTAAACACTTCCAAGAGTATGAGCTGCCTTGGTGCAGGTTTGCGCTTTACCAGTGCTTTTTCTTCATGTAAGAAACACAAGAACACACTGACCTGCAATGTCTACAGTATCTAAAAGTTTTCTCACCTGAACAGACGACACCAGCATTATGACCATGTCCACAGCTGTGTGCTCCAAATCCACTGTGCTGACAGTCAGTTAGAGAATTTTCATATCCTGAACAGGTCACATTATCAAACCAAATCTGTCCAGTTCCTGCACCAAAGTGAGCTGAATGAGGAGCCTCTAGTGCTGTCCCACAGTTTAATTCTCTGCAAACCACTTCAGCGTCATTTAAGTCCCAGCCATCATCACAGACTGTTCCCCAGCTGTTACCGTGATAAATTTCAACTCTTCCAGAGCATCGAGTAGATCCAGACCCAACTAATCTGTTTGGGCCTGTCGGGCATAATTTAACCTATATTTGAGTATGTTCTGGTAAAAAATAAACATTTCACAAATGACACAGGAACTGACCTGCAATGTTTTCAATATCTAAAGGTTTCCTCACCTGAGCATTTGACACCAGCATCTTGTTGATGTACACAGTTGTGTGCTCCAAATCCACTGTGTTGACACTCATTTACAGAACTTTCATTTCCTGAACAGGTCACATTATCAAGCCAAATCTGTCCAGTTCCTGCACCAAAGTGAGCTGAATGAGGAGCTTCCAGTGCCGTCCCACAATTTAACTGTCTGCAAACCACCTCAGCATCATTCAAGTCCCAGCCATTATCACAGACTGTTCCCCAGCTGTTATTGTGATAAATTTCAACTCTTCCAGAGCATCGAGTTGATCCAGCTAATCTGAGAGGCACACCTAAAAAGAAAAACGGAGAAAATTATCTTTGGTCAGTACATATAGTATGTTTAATGTGAACCACTTGTTATAGATATGTACACTGACAAAGTTAATATCAAAGGCTAAAACAGTTTCACTTAACAAACTGTTATTAGCAGTCAGTGCACCAGCACATCTCACATTCTGCAGTTTCTGTTATCCTTATCAACCCGCTTTATCTTATTATTTCTTTGAGTGAACTGACTGCAGAAAGCTCGCATGCAGGCATATAAATTCAGAAATGGTGGAGCTCTCTGTCTATTACTCCCTCACTTCTATCAACACTGACTTTATTCTGCAGGTCTTTGTTGCAGTTTGTTATGTTATTATTCAAGTATTTGAGTTGTGAGTTACCACCAGTCTTGTTTTCAGTTCTGTTAGTTAAGTTTTGCTAATATTAACTGAGGGAAGAAGCCTAAATCTGATGGCCCATTGGTTTCTGTTCGTCTTCCTCTTCTTCTCTTGTTCAGCTGCAGCAGTGTTGTGTCATCTTATATTTTAGTATCCTTTGCGCCGTGGATTTAGGACAAACTCCTCTCTCCCCCCTGGTGCAGTCACCCATGGCAAACTGGTCCTGGGCAAGGGACCAGACAAAGAGCGATTCAAAAGACCCCTATGAGTAGAACATCGAGGGAATATTTCACCCTGCCCGGGACAGGTTCACTGGGGCGAGCATCTGGTGGCCGGGCCTTAGTTCATGGGGCCCAGCCGGGCACAGCCTGAAAAAGGGATATGGGCCCACCACCCGCAGGCCCACCACCCGCAGGATGTACTGTAGGGGTCGGGTGCAATGTGTGTCGGGCAGCAGCCAGGAGCGGACGCCCTGACAGACTAATCCCCGACTACCAAAACTAGTGACTAGGACATGGAATGTCACCTCCCTGGTGATGAAGGAGCCTGAGTTAGTGTGTGAGGTTGAAAGGTACCGGCTAGATATAGTCAGGCTCACCTCAATGCATGACTTGGGCTCTGAAACCTGTCAGGGGGCTGGGTCTGTGACCCAGCATTTTGAGTTTATTTTGTATTTTTGATTTCTTATGTTATACTGGAAATATGTTAAGTTCTTGTGTTGCTATTATTAGTTAGGATTTAGTTGAGTTTTAGTCTAGTTTATGTTTCACCTATGTCTCCTTGTTTATGGGTCTTTTGCTGTTTGTCATGTGTTATCTCCTCGACTATGTAGGTTCCCCCTGTGTCTCTCTCCTCTGTATCCCTATCCCTGTCTCACTCTCTCTCTCTGTGTCTTGTCTCAAGCTTGCGTGTCCCAGTTCATGTCTCTTGTTGTGGAAAATCTTAACAATAACCTGCAACACACCCAGCGAGCTTGATTTGAAGTGGGTTTAATAAACACATTGCAATGTGGAGAGAAGCATCCCAGCCAGAACACTAGGATCATCTCTGAATTGTAACCGCCGCCTTTACATCTTATATACAGAGACACAGACAAAGAGCATTCCACAAACTCTTACATGTTAGCTCATCTCACAGGGGGGCTATACCTTCAGCCCCATCCTTAAAACCTCCTCCCTCACAGAGAGAATTATGACCTTGTTTTCTGCTTGGCCGTCACCTCCCTAAGAGCAGGATGTCTGGAGATCTTCAAGTCTACAATGGGCATTCTGTGAAGGTGCAATAAAACTTGGGGCCCACTTGTGATAAGATTCCACATGCATTCGTACAACTAGTGTCAGGAGTGATCTTGCTATACTAAGTTGAGAAAGTGGTATTACTATTACTAAAGTGATATGATTAAAATATGTGATTAAAACATCAGAAAAGAAATCTGCCACCACACTCTCCATGTTTCCTGTTTTATTTTGACAATCTTGTGTTTCCATATTCACTGTGTTTAGTTTTGATTCGACTGTGGTGTCATGTTCATTTGTGCCAGCTGTTTTCCCCATGTATTTCCACTTCTCTCATTACCATTCTTTGTATTTAAGTCCTCTGTCTTCTTTTGTTCAGTGTCAGGTCGTCTGTTGAGTTCTCGTCATGTTTCCGTGCCTCCGTGTCTCAAGGTTTTTTCATGTTCAGGTTTTTATCATGATCAAGGTTTTGTTCTTTGTCTCTTGTGTTTAGCAGTTAGTTTTTCCCAGTTTAGTTATAGTTAGTTTTGCCTTTACCAGCCACAAATAAACGGCTCACCTTTTGTTAAATTATAGTTTCATTCCAAGTGTCTGCATTTGGGTCCTCCTCCCTCCACATGGTCTGCCAGTGCAAACCGCGACAGGAACCAGTCTCCTGGAGAAGGGCTGGTCTCTGTCTCAGTCTGGAGTTGCCCTTGGTGAGAGGCAGCGGGCTGGAGTGGGTATCCTGGTATCCCCTCGGCTTGCTGCCTGTATGTTGGGGTTTCTCCTGATGGACGAGAGGGTTTGTTCCCTGCTCCCTCGGGCCAGAGGACGGGTCCTGACTGTCGTCTGCGCTTATGTGCCGAGCGACAGTACCCAGCTTTCTTGGAATCACTGGGTTTGGTGCTTGAGGGTGCTCCACCTGGGGACTTTGTTGTCCTACTGGGAGACTTCAATGCTCATGTAAGCAATGACAGTGAGACCTGGAGGGGCGTGATTGGGAGGAATGGCCTCCTGGATCTGAACCAGAGCAGTGTTTTGTTATTGGACTTCTGTGCTAACCACAGTTTGTTCATAACGAACACCATGTTCGAAAATAAGGGTGTCCATAAGTGCACGTGGTACCAGGACACCCTAGGCCGCAGGTCGATGATCGAGTTTATAATCGTATCACCAGACCTGTGGCCATATGTTCTGGACAGTCGGGTGAAGAAAGGGGCTGAGATGTCAACTGATCACCACCTGGTGGTGAGTTGGATCAGGTGGCGGGGCGGATGCTGGACAGACGTGGCACACCTAAACATATAGTGAGGGTGAGCTGGGAACACCTGGCAGAGGCCCCGGTCCGCAAGATCTTCAACGCACACCTCCAGGAGAGCTTCAACAGCATTCCAAGAGAGACTGGGGACTATAAGTCCGAATGGACCATGTTCAGCACCTCCATTGCCAAAGCCGCTGCTCTGAGCTGCGGCCGCAAGGTGGTTGGTGCTTGTCATGGTGGTAACTCCCGAACCAAATGGTGGACACCAGAGGTGAAGGGAGCCATCAGGCTGCAGAAAGAGTCCTATCTGGCTTGGTTAGCCTGTGGGACTTTGGAAGCAGCTGATAGGAGCACTGCTGACTCCGACTGAGAACATTGTCAGGCGGTGGAAGGAATACTTCTAGGACTTCCTTAATCCCACTGGCCTGTCTTCCGCTGAGGAAGCAGAGTCTGTAGACGAGGGGGATGACTTGTCTATTTCTGGGGGTGAGGTCACTGAGGCAGTTAAACAACTCTTTGCAGGCAGGGCCCCTGGGGTGGATGAGGTTCACCCTGAGTTCCTAAAGGCTCTGCTGTCGTGGTTGACATGCCTCTACAATTTTGCATGGAAATCTGGGGCGGTACCTCCGGATTGGCAGACGGGGGTGGTGGTTCCCATCTTTAAGAAGGGACCAGAGGGTGTGTTCCAACTATAGGGTGATCACACTCCTCAGCCTCCCTGGGAAAGTCTATGCAAGGATGCTGGAAAGGAGAGTCGGTCCGTTAGTCGAACCTCTGTTACAGGAGGAACAGTGCAGTTTTCGTCCTGGTCGTGGAACTCTAGACCACCTCTTTATCCTCTCGAGGATACTTGAGGGGGCATGGGAGTTTGCCCAACCAGTCTACATGTGCTTTGTGGACCTGGAGAAGGCAATCGACCGTGGAGTGTCCTGTGGGAGCTGCTTCAGGAGTATAGGGTGTCTGGGCCATCTGCTATTGGCCATTCAATCGTTATACAACTGTTGCAGGAGCTTGGTCCGCATAGCCGTCAATATGTCACGCTTGTTTCTGGGGCTGCCCTTTGTCACCAATTCTGTCCTTAATTTTTATGGACAGAATTTCTAGGTGTAGAAGTGGAGGAAGGCTTTCGCTTGGGTGGTCTCAGAATCTCATCTCTGATGAGATGATGTGGTTCTGTTGGCTTCATTGGGTGATGGCCTCCAGCTCGGTTTAGAATGGTTTGAGGTGAGTGTGAAGTGGTGGGAATGAGAATCAGCACCTCCAAATCTGAGGCCATGGTCCTCAGCCAGAAAAGGGGGGAGTGCCCACTCCGGGTCAGGGACAAGTTCCTTCCCCAGGTAGAGGAGTATCTTGGGATCTTGTTCACAAGTGATGGGAGAAGAGAGCAGGAGATCGACAGACAGATTGGTGTTGCAGCTGCAGTGATGCGGATGCTGTACCGGTCCATCGTGGTTGAGTGTAAAAGGGAAGCTCTCAATTTACCGGTCGATCTACATCCCTACCCTCACCTATGGTCACAAGTTGTGGGTAGTGACTGAAAGAACGAGATTGCAGACACAAGCAATGGAAATAGACTTCCTCTGAAAGATGGCTGGCTTCTCCCTTAGAGATAGGGTGAGGAGTTTGGCCATCCGGAAGGGGCTCAGAGTAGAGCCACTGCTCCTCCACATCAAAAGGAGCCAGTTGAAGTGGTTTGGGCATCTGACAAGGGTGCCTCCTGGGCGCCTCAAGGGTGAGGTGTTCCGCGCTTGTCCCACTGGGACGAGGCCCTAAGGAAGACCCAGGACCCGCTAGAGGGATTATATCTCTCGGCTAGCCTGGGAATGCCTTGGTGTTACCCCGGACAAACTAGAAGAAGTGGCCGGGGAAAGGGGGGGGTCTGGGCTTCTCTGCCTAGGCTATCCATATGCACGCTCTAGACTGCATGTTCCTCATCTGACACACGAACTGAAATCAGCTCATTGTAGTGCAAGTGCAAGAACTGATAAGCTGGATCGATAGGCAGGTGGACTAACAATTCCAAGGTATTGAACTACTGGGAACCGGTTTTTCAGAAGTGGTTCTCAAGTCCCATCCCTCACCCTTTGGTAGTTGCGATAATCACCATCCCTCTTACAACCCTGATAAGATAAGCAGAAGAGAATGGATGTATGGACTACACTGACTACCGTGTTGACAGAGAGCATTTTAATCATGATATTAAAGGCTGTATGTTGCAGCTATTTATAAATGTAACAGGGCCTGTTTTAGTTCTAACAGTCTGAGCTGCTTCAAGCTTTATTTGTGAGGAGCACATTCGCTTACTAAAAACTGTAGCTATCCAGTACTTCTGGGACATAATGTTTTCTTAAGCTAACATGAGTTTAAAAGAGTGGGCTACATGCAGTGATGCTCGCATTAGCCATGTTAGCAGTTTGAGTTGAGCACTTTATTTAGCTCACCATTTCACTCTGTATACTAGGCCTTGGGGGACATGAATATCTAAGTTGGCTAAGCATTTGACCTTAACTTTCATTGTTAGTGCCCAAGGTCAGAGATCATCTTGAGAAAAAATTTCAAGAAACCCTAATGAGTAATATATGGTATGAAAGGGCATGAAGAAAGCAGTACAATACACTTTTTTCCAATATGCCACACTATGAACTCACAATGACGCAATGATGTTGCAGGAAAATCACACACTGCGTGAATATAGTTTAAAATCTAAACTTTGTACAGCTTAGAGAAGCCAAAGATTTCAGTCAGTTCTGCTTGAATCATATGGGTAAAGATAATAGAATACACAATTTTACTATGTAATGCTTCAAGGTCATAGGTCAAAGGTCAGGGTCACAAAATTTTTGAAAAGGCTTTAGTTTCTATTGGATCATCTTTAAATGTTAAATCAATATTGCAATTTGAGCACATTTTATGACTCCACAATGACACAAAAAGATGAATATACTACACTAGATTTGCATATAAAAGCAAGCAGATATCAGCATGTCAAATAAAAATAGGCTGACATTGACATTGTATTCTTGTCTTGAGTTTGATCTGATTTCTCTGACTTTTTATATGATTTAGGGATAAGCTCAAATAAAATAATTATTGTGGATGATTTTGACATTCCTGTAGATACTGAAAGAGACAGCTTCAAAATGGCATTTAATCTATTATCAGACTCAAGTGGCCTCTTTCAAAATGTAAAAGAAACCACCCACCACTTTAATTACCCTCTAGATCTGAAATATGGCATAGAAACTGAACTAACTGATCATCTGCAGAGGACTGTTTATTGGAAGAGTTTCAGTCAGGTTTCAGAATTCATCATAGTACAGAAACAGCTTTGGTGAAGGTTACAAATGATCTTCTTATGGGTTCTGACATTGTACTCATCTCTGTTTTTCTCCTGCTAGACTTAAGTTCAGCATTCGATACTATTGACTATAATATTTAATATTTTATTATTTATTATAAAAACTATAATTGTAGTTAATTATAGTTATTATATAACTATATAATGTTTTAATAAACAGGTAAATACATATGGACCTAGCTAGGTCTATATGTATTTGGACATTAATGGAAGTTTTGTTCTTTTACCCATTTACTGAAACATAATCCAATTATAGTTATGTAATGGACATGGACATAATGTGTAGACTCTCAGCTTTCATTTGAGGGTATCCACATTCAAATTGGATAAAGGTTTAGGAGTTTCAGCTCCTTAGCATGTTCCACCCTCTTTTTAAAGGGACCAAAAGTAATTTGACAATTGACTCAAAAGCTCTTTCATGGATCGGCAGGTATGGGCAATTTCTTCGTTATGCCATTATCAGTTAAGCAGATAAAAGGCCTGAAGTGAGTGGGTGTTAAGGTGTCTGGGAAGGGATCTCAAAACTGGATTATAGATGGAAGACAGTTGGTGTCAAAAACTACCCCCTCTGTTCAAAGATGGTCATCCACAGTAGACATAGATGGGTTCTTTCACTCCTCTTTCAAAGCACCTGTCTTCTCTGTCCAAAGTGCGGACATTGGCATCCTCGAAAGAGTGACCTTTGTCCTTCAGATGCAGGTGTCCTATTGAGGTGGCACTTCTGGCTCTTGCACAGATGAAACCAAGATTAACCTCTACCAGAATGATGGCAAGAAAAAAGTATGGAGAAGGCGTAGAACAGCTCATGATCCAAAGCATACCACATCATCTGTAAAACATAATGTGATGGCTTGGACGTGCATGGTTGCCAGTGGCACTGGGACACTAGTGTTTAATGATGACACAGGACAGAATCAGCCGAATGAATTCTGAGGTGTTCAGAGACATACTGTCTGCTCAAATCCAGCTAAATGTAGTCAAATTGATTGGTTAGCGTATCATAATACACATGGACAATGACGAAACATACAGCCAAAGCAACCCAGGAGTTTATTAAAGGAAAGAAGTGGAAAGCCTGGCAGTAAAGGCCTGGCAGAGAATTAAAAAGGAGGAAACCCAGCATCATATCCATGAGTTCAAGACTCCAGGCTGTCATTGCTAGTAAAGGTTTTTCAATCAAATATCAGAAATTATTATTTTATTTTTAGTTATTTAATTTGTCCAATTACTTTTTAGCTCCTGAAATGGTGGGACTGTTAAAAATGCTTTAGTTCTTCACATTTTTTATGCAATGTTTTAGTTCAACCCACTGAATTAAAGCTGAAAAATGTCAATGCATGCGACTCTTCTCTTTCTCGAAACAGTGTAGTTACTGTTTTGCTCAATTTACATCCTCATACTGAATTTCAGTATAAAACACACAGATGAGTGGATAATAAAGCGTGATACAAAAATAAAAAGTTATGTTTGCAGCATTTGACATTCAGATGATCCAAAATGTATCTTACCTGAACAGATGATACCAGCATCCTCACCATGTACACAGTCGTGCATTCCAAATCCACTGTGCTGACACTCTGTTAGACAACTTTCACTTCCTGAACAGACAACATCATCAAGCCATATCTGTCCAGTTCCTGCACCAAAGTGAGCTGAAGGAGGAGCCTCCAATGCTGTCCCACAGTTTACCTGTCTGCAAACCACCTCAGCATCATTTAAGTCCCAGCCATCATCACAGACTGTTCCCCAGCTGTTATTGTGGTAAATTTCAACTCTTCCAGAGCACTGAGTTGATCCAGATCCAGCTAATCTGATTGAATCTATCAGTCAGACATTTAACTTTATTTTAATATTTTCCTTACATTAAAGAAACATTCATGGATTACACACAAGAACATACTGATCTGCAATATCTTCAGTATCTAAATAATTTCTCACCTGAACAGGCGACACCAGCATCCTCACCATGTACACAGTCGTGTATTCCAAATGCATTGTGTTGACACTCAGTTAGAAAACTTTCACTTCCTGAACAGACAACATCATCAAGCCATATCTCTCCCGTGCCTTGACCAAATTGAGCTAATTGAGGAGCCTCTAGTGCCGTCCCACAGTTTAACTGTCTGCAAACCACCTGAGCATCATTTAAGTTCCAGCCATCATCACAGACTGTTCCCCAGCTGTTAATGAGATAAATTTCAACTCTTCCAGAGCATCGAGTCGATCCAGACCCAACTAATCTGATGGGCACACCTGAAAACAATACACAGAGAAGATATGTGTGGATAGAAAAGTATTTTTAATGTTCATCACCACTTGCTTGGAATAATACAGTGAAAATATGCAACAACATTTCACGCCAAAAAAAGACCTTACAATCAACACTGGACAAGATTTCCTCAAGGGTTACCTAGAGTTAAAATTTCATCCTGAATTTGAAATTCATCCAACTCTTAAATTTTAATTTTGTGAGGATTCCCAGAACACCCAGGAAGCTGAACCATGAGACTTTGTCATAATTAGTGGACAAAGGTAGTCTCATTCAGACGATTTCCTGGTATACCGATTACACTGATGCACACATCAGAGCTACAAAGAATCAGAAGAAAGCGCGTTGGTAGGACTGATTGGAGGCAAATTTCATTTCAAAGACTACCCGACAGAAGCCTTGATAAAAGCATGGTGTTGTGCAAACTGTGCAAAAAGGAGTTTGGATAGCACTGAAGCACTTCAACCTTACGGTACCATCTAAATGCAAAACATGTTGAGGCGAGCACAGAAACTGTGGGAGCTGTTTGTGCTGGCAGTGCCAGTTCGAGTACCAACAAAAGGTGTCGGCAGCCCAAACTTGATGAAATGACTGGCTTCAGGACCAAAATGAGCAAGTCAACATCGGACAAACTTACAAATTCTCTCACAAAATGACTGCTCTGGACTGTAGACCACTATCAGTGGTAGAAGATAGGGGGTTAGAAAATGTGCTACAGATAGCGTCAGGTGATCCAACTTTCCAACTGCCGTGCCAAAAGACTATTTCAAGTAAATTTCAACAGCTTTATGACACTGAAAAGTAAGCAAAATTAGATGTATTACAGACACCCCTGCTAATATGGGGGAACTACACCAGGAGCAAACAAGACTGGGGCAACAGAAAGAGTCACTCATACAGGATGTTTCCACATGGTGGAATTCAACGCTGGATATGGTTTCTCATCTACTAAAGAATCAAGAGGTTTATTTTGCTGCTTTAGACCAACAAAAGCACAAGCTAGTCATCCATCAGAGCTGGTAAAACTCCAAAAGCTGGCGACTGTCCTTGAGCCATGCAGCTAAATAAACTATTTTTTAACTTATTGTTACTGTTTCTTCAAAAAGCTCTATAGTTGACAGTTATTGTGTAGATTAATAATTACTTTCTTGAACTGTCTACTACAGGTTTGTGACTGAGCTTCTTGGAGGTGAGACATCTGTCTCATGTTCAGTGGTTTACCTGCTTTCTGTCACCTGCATCACACCATGGAGGTCTCCAATGATGACTCAAACTACATGGTGAAATTTAAGACTGCCTTCACAAAGCACCTATCCCAACATGTAGCTACACTCAACCATCAGTGGCTCAAGA
>VUQG01042754.1:0-10316 GCA_015106755.1 Etia nguti
ATATAGCCTCTGTAGAAATTATCCACATATTTCACTTATCTTAACTGCACTACTGTAAATGCTGTATAGACAATCATTCTGTACAATACAATAATTATAATTCTACAACTGTTTACAACTGTTTATAACTTGCATAGTTCATATTTCTGTATAGCCTTATATTTCATACTTCTGTATAGCTTTTTATTTCATATTTCTGTATAGTTTCATATTTCATATTTAAACATATTATACCCATAATAGACCCATATTTTGTACCCTCATACCTATAACAGACCCATTTCTGTAATATATCTATATATCTATATTATTGCTAAAATATATTTTGTAATATATCTATATTATGGCTAAAGCACTTTCTGGATGGATGCAAACTGCATTTCGTTGCCTTGTACTTGTGACATGTGCAATGACAATAAAGCTGAATTCTATTCTATTCTAATTCTATTCAATCCCTCTTTTTCTCAGGGGGCAGTGTCCTCAGCATGTCATGCATTGCTTTATTAAACTTCTTACACTGAGCATTCCCCTGGGGATGATAAGGGCTCATATGACTCTTGGCTATCCCATAGGCTTTAAAAAGCTCTTTTCTGACACTAGCTTCAAAGCTCCTCCCCTGGTCTGAACGTAGCCGAGCCAGACACCCTTAGTAGGTGAACAAGTGCTTTAACAACCAATTTGCCGTTGTCTCGGCTGTCTGATTTTTAGTGGGGACAGCAACAGTGAACCTGGTGAAAATGTCTGTTAGAACAAGGACATTTTCGTATCCCCCAGAGGCCCTCTCCAGTACCATATAGTCCATCGTCCATTCCTCCTCATTTGGGCCGTGTTATTAGGAAAGATATCTTTTTTCCATCCTGCATCGCTTACTGGATGGTGCTGGACCCACTCTTGAACTCATCGTGGTGTCAGGGGCTGGGTCTATGACCCAGCGTTTTGAGTTATTTTGTATTGTTGATTTCTTATGTTAATACAATGTTAAATTTATGGGTTTTTCTTAAGTTAAGGGTGTAGTTGAGTTGTTTTCTACTTAGCATTACTTATGAGATAGTATTAAGCTCTATTAATATTATTACTTTGTCTTGGTTGAAGTTTTAGTCTGGTTTATTTTCTTCTATGCCTGCTTGTTTATATAGGTTCCCCTTGTGTCTCTCTACTCTGTGTTCCTCTCTCTGTCTCACTCCCTCTCTTTGTCTCTTGTGTCGGGCTTGTGTTGTCATGTCTATGTCTCCATTATGTTTCCTGTTTTATTTTGAAAGTCTTGTGTGCCCATGTTCAGTGTGTTTAGTTTTTCTTCCCCTGTGGCATTCAGGTTCATTTGTATCAGCTGTGTTTCCACAGGTGTTTCCTTTTCCGTCATTATCCTTCTGTGTATTTAAGTCCATTGTCTTCTTCTGTTCGTTGTTGGTGCGCCTGTGTTCTTCCCTTCATGTCATGTCAAGTTTTTAGGTACTTCATGATTCTGTTCAGGTCGTGCTCATGATTCACGTTCATGTTTATTCTCATAGTTCCTCTCATGCTCCTGCCCTGAATCATGTTCATGTCCTTTTTGTCATAGTCATCACAGTCTAGTTTCCCAGTTTAGGTTTTAGTTTTAGTTTTTGCCCCTGTTCATTTTTGCTTTATTTTGTGTTCTTGTTTTTCAGTCCAAATAAATGACTCGTCTCTTCCCTGTCTGCACTTGGGTCCACCTCATAAACACACCGGCTTCGCAGCCGTGACATGTGGGCCAGTAATAGCTCCTCCTCATCACACACACTGAGAGTGCTCTTGGCACTGACATGTCCTCCATGCGCATATTGTCTCTCACATGCAAGGGGCAATGAGCCGCCTGATCTTTTTCCCATTGTGGGGGTCTTAAACATGCCTATATAGCACACCTTTATAAAGCCTAAGGTAATCAAGCTGCTGATAAAATCACCTTATACAAGGTGTTGACATGCACTGTTCGGTACGGCTCATCATGGTGCCCTTCTCAACCACCTGGTACACCGGCCTGACAATGGGACCATTTTTCTGTGTTGCTTCCACCTCATCCCAACTCTGCCCACTAAGAGCTTTCCCAGAAGTTGCCTGTACCTTGGCTTGCACGTCAATCTTAGCTTCCCTGTCCAGTCTAGCAGGCCATGAGCTTGCACACACTTCCTCAGGACCCACTTTGATAAAGTCCTTATCCGTGTCCTCTTGCTTAGGTTCCTACTGGCAATGAATCTTGGAAAGGATGTCTGCATTCATGTTTTGCCCCCCGGGCTTGTAACACACGTCAAAGTTATACTCAGTGAGTAGTGCTACCAAACACTTTTTAACAGCCCCCAGATTAGCTGTTCCTAAGTAGCGCAATGGGTTGTGGTCAGTAACCATGGTGAACTTGGAGAAATTCAGGAAATTCCTGAATTTCACAGTGGCAGCCCATTTAAATACAAGGCGTCCCAGTGTAAATGCACTAAAATACTTGTCGTTCTTTTCAGATAGGCTACCACCCGCTCAATTCCCCCTTGCCTTTGACTAAGCACAGCTCCGAGTCCATGTAGGCTCCCATCTGTAGTCAGTATGAAGGTAGACTGAAGTCGGGGTAAGCCAGGATTGGCGGGGACATCAAGCACTGTTTTAGCTCGTCCAACGCTGACTGGCGCTCACCAGTCCAAACAAATGTCTGGACACCCCTTGTCTTGTCCTTTCCCCCTTTCAGACCAGGGCATGCAGGGGTTTGGCCAACTGAGCAAACCTCAGGACAAACTGCCAGTAGTAGCTCATATATTCTGAGCACCTGTCTAACTTCCTGTACACTTCTTGGGACTGGCCATGTCTCAAGAGCCTTATCCTTTTCTTTGTCCACTTGTCCACTTTGGCAGAAATCACATGACCGAGGAATTTAACCTCCGGTTGCAAAAGGAAGCATTTTGTCGGCTTCAAATTTAGCCCATGCTGCTTCAGCCGTTCAAACACCCTTTCAAGTCTCTCACGGTGGCTGTCAAAGTCCTGGGAAAAGACTATAATGGCATCAAGGTAGACGAGGAGTTTTTCAAAACTGCACACAGCACCATACCCATCAGCTGTTGGAATGTGGCTGGGGCGTTGCATAAGCCAAATGGCATCCGTGTTAATTCGAACAGGCCAAATGGTGTTGTGACGGCCATTTTCTCTCTGTCCGCCTTGCTCATGGCCACTTGGAAGTAGCCAGTGGTCAGGCGTTACCGAGTGTACCCAGTGACTCCTCCACGCGTGGAAGCGGGTATGCACCTTTGCATGTTACTTCGTTCAGCCATCTACAATCACAGCAGAAAATAACACTCCCATCTTGCTTGATGACTATCACTGCCAGTGAGGCCCATGGGCTTGAGCTCTCTTTGAGGACCCCCTGCTAACCAATTCCTGCACATGCCTTTTAAACTCTTGGAAAACATGTGGCGGGACTCTTTGGTGCCTCTGTTTGATAGGGGGTGCCTTGGTAGGGATACTGTGCATCATTGTGGTTGTATAGCCATAATTGCTTTTACTTGCTGAAAACACACCTTTGTCAGTTGTTAGCCAAACACAAAGTTTTCGACACTGGAGTTCTGTGAGGTCCTGAGAGTTTACTTGAACGGGGACAGGTAAATGTCTAGCCTCACCTCCTGTCACTACGCTCTTAACTTGGCCCAGCAGCTTAACCACAAGAGTCCCCTCTCTCTCCTCCACTTGAACAAACTCCTTGGGGAGTACAGCTTGTGGTTTGCTGACAAGCCTGGTACTTAGCATTAACTTTTTAGCCCTCCCTCTCAGAGTGTATTCATCACTCTGAGAGGAATTTCGCCGCCAATGGTCTTTGCGAGTGTCTCGGCAACTAACAGTCCCCTTGGCAGCCCAGTTTCTCTTGTTGCCTCGGGCAACACTGGGCACTCGACTCTGGGTGGGACCCTACATCGGCCCTCTCTACCACTTTCTCACTCATTGGGGGAATGATAATGGGTTCCCTGCCAGCCACTTTGACAAACTCAATTTTGCCATCAGGACCCTCACATTGTGGCTCATTGTGTTTCCTGCATCTAGACTTGCTACAGTTGCAACTTCTTTTGTGACTGACATCTCGGATTCCCCTTTTGGGCTGAGTCGAACCGTGAGGTTTCCTTACTGCGGCTGGCCATGACAACACGCGAACGGTGTACATTTTAGGACATCCTCAGGTCTTAGGAAAAAAGCCGTCAGGTCTCAGGTCTCAGAAGTTAGGTCTCAGAAACATAGCCGTCAGGTCTCAGATCTCAGAAGTCAGGTATCAGGTCTCAGAACTCAGGTCTCAGGTCTAAGAAATAAGCCGTCAGGTCTCAGAAGTCAGGTCTCAGGTCTAAGAAATAAGCCGTCAGGTCTCAGGTCTCAGAAGTCAGGTCTCAGGTCTCAGAACACAAGCTATCAGACAGAGAGAAGTTTCCTGACTGTTGTCAGGTCCCAGCAATGACTGTGGAAAACATGGACAACGACAGCACTTCCTCCCATTGTACAAAAATGAAGCCAAAATATCCCGCTTGTGGAGGCTTCCATGTTGCACTTTAGGAGCCAGAGTCTGCGCAGTCTTGACTTGAGGTGGAGCGTCTGCGTGACGCTCTTGCCCACACACCCGCTGGACGTGACCGAACATGCCCCCCTACACTTTTTACGTAGCCCGGCTGCTATAGTTTATCTGCTGATGGGTTTACCGTGACTGACGACTCGTTCAATTAAGGTAAATACAACCACATCACTATTGTGAAAAAGACACGCAGCTTAACATCTTATAGTTCTACAAAATCTAAAATCACTCTGTTAATTCGTTTGCTAGATTACCTGCTAGCATACACAATGTGTTGGAGGCTTGTTGCTAGCTAGTTAGCGATGCTACACACCTGTTACTTTTTGTTATCCATTTTTTAGACAGAGATGACATCCGCTGCATACTCCACAGAGGCCCAGAGTTACTGTTAATATCAAAAATGTAATGCTGTCCTTTGAGATTTAAATATAAGACTAATGATTTAAACATGTTT
This sequence comes from Etia nguti, assembly GCA_015106755.1. Taxonomy (NCBI): domain Eukaryota; kingdom Metazoa; phylum Chordata; class Actinopteri; order Cichliformes; family Cichlidae; genus Etia; species Etia nguti. The sequence continues at coordinate 4,998 of VUQG01042754.1, forward strand.
AAATCTATTACACTCACAGAACACTCCACAGCCTGCTAACATGGAAACTTGAAATAAAGACAGCAGCAGAAGATTTCATAGAAGTGTAATTAGTTTTTTTATTCAATAATAGAGTCCACATTATCATCAACAGCTACATCCACCCTGATGGGATCTAGTGAAGGAGACCATCAGGACCAAGCTGGGTCTCCTGGGTCCAGAGGTTTGGAGAAACTTCTTCCCTTTCTTTCATCATAGCTGTCCTGTGCCAGATGTTCTGTTTACCCACTGAGAGAGACGTCATTTCAGAAACATCAGGAAGACTGAAGCTCATCACAGGGATCAAGGAGGACCTCATGATTTTCACCACCAGCTCCCTCACAGGGAAATCTTAAGAGCTCCACCGTAGGTCCGCCCCAGAAGATGGATAAACCCAGCATTTCATGAACACTGTGATGGAGACCTTTGCTTTGTGTAATGTTATAAATACTTGGATAATCCTCAGAGGGTCTGGACTTTTACATAAAGATATTATATTCAGTCCTGTAGAAAGTTATATCTTTAATAGTATGTTCTCTGGTTACTCTGGTATGATTAACTCTGAATTACTTTATGGTAAATAACACACTATTGGCAGAAAACGGAGAAAGAATTCCAGATCACAAGTTTTTAGTTCAACATACAAGTGATGACCTTTGACCTTGATCAGGTTTTATTTAATTGTGTCAGAGAAAACATCATCTGCTCTTAATGCAGCTAAGTGCATTCAGTGTTTAAAACGGAAGCTCTGCAGGTCCGAGATCAGCAGTTTTCTGAAACACTAAACTGAGGTACTGTTAATGCTGATATATAGAGGCACAGTTACATGGGTGATTAATCCTTTTGTCTTTAAATGTATCAATAAAACAGCTGACAGCACATGTTGTACTTTAACCTTTGTACAGTTTTCATCAGTTAATTTTGCAGTTAACATGTGAACATGTTGGCAATGGCGGTACTAGCCTGTTTGGCGCCCTGGGCGAACACTCCCTCTATATACTGTACTGTATATAGCGGAGATGACAATAAACTTTACTTTGACTTCAGCACAGCAGAAAGCAGGCGCACCGACGGCTCTCACGCTCACTTTTCGCGTATAGAATTTCGAAAAAACATCGGTGCAAATTATAAGTCTGTATCATAATGTCTAGTGCACCTCGCAAACTGAGGGTGCCCTTACTCCCAGCAAATGGGCGATAGAAAACCTATCAGTGCCTATGCCATCCCCAAAATGCCCTGGCATGATGTCGGGGCAGCATGAGTACGAGCAACTTTTTTTGGTGATGCCCGTGATGCCGCCCCCACCACGATGCCGCCCTGGGAAACCACCCATGTCCCCCACAAAGAGAATAGAATCATCACAAACTGAAATATAAAGTTTATCCCTCAAAACTGAAATAAAACGGATCCTTCTCTGTCCTCACACACAGGGGATCTGAAGTTCTACTCTTACATTTTTTCAGTTCTACACTTATGCAGACAACAAACATTAATGCTTCAAATGATTTGAAGGATGTAAGCTGTGCAGAGTACTGCAAAATTAACAATACCATATTAAGAATCTTTGGGACTGAATATTTTAAACAAAGTTAGTAAGAAGAAAAAGTCAGTGCTAAGAAAGTCATCAGTGGAAAAATTAAACACAAATTTTAAGTTGCCAAATGGCCGTAGTTGGTTTCAGTGCATAAATATTGGGCTTTGCTATTTTAATCCATAGTTAATGATTAATGAGAGGTTACTTAAGTGCAAGCTTCTTTTTTTTTCTTTTAAATTTGGTGTTACTGTCTTTACAGATGTGGCAGGAGACTGAAAACATACTGCTGTTTGCACATATTTAATAATCAGCTGTGCACAGGAGCTGAAGCCTGTTGCTTTTACAGTATAATACTCATAATAAAAGTACAGTAACCGTAGTTAATGACTGAGCAGCCCAGTGCTTATCTCTTGATTTCTTTAGTCAGGGTATATTCATTCACCTTCACGGATTAGCTAAATGGACTTTACAAAACAAGTTTCCCCGACAACCGAGCGCTCATCTTAGCTAGGTCTCAGGACCTAGCTAACGGATTAGCTTACAAACACGTTTAACTTACCGAAAAAGTGCGGCGGGGCATTGGGTCCTTCTGTCGGGTAGTCCAGTTTACTGAAGAACACCTCAGGCTGTCAGGTTAAAACAGTCGGTCGTGGTTTTGTAATGTAAACACTGAACCTCCTCTCAGCGTTCCCGCTCTATCTGCCATTCCCGAACAGAGATGCGCAAGTTTCTCCATGACTGCAGCTGCCAGTCAAAACTGTTATGATGACGTCACACCCCAATTTTACAGCATTATGGTAGTAATAAGAATCAAACTTATGAGAAAGGAGACCCCTTGAACATAAAAAAGAGTAATGAGAACTACTGACGCTGTCACGTCGTCCATGTTTTCTACAGTCATTGGCTGGGACCTGACAACAGCGGCACCTGCAGGAGGCTTGTCTCTGTCTGATAGCTTGTGTTCTGAGATCTGAGACCAGACTCCTGAGACCTGTGTTCTGAGACCTGAGACCTGACTTCTGAGATATGGAAGCCCGTTTCCGACACTAAAAAATAAAAGTATCCATAACTCGAAATTTCGAGTTATTTTTCTCGAAATTTCAACTTATTAACATGAAATTTCGACTCATTAACTCGAAATTTCAATTTATTAACTCAAAGTTTTGTGAAAAGTAACTCGAAATTACGAGTTAGGTCTGCCAATCAGTAATCTACGTGAATGGCGTAATTTTCTTGTTACCCGGAAGGATATGGTGCAGAGGGATGCGCGCTCAAAACCGGATTGCAACAAATTGGCGCTTACAAGAGTACGTTTGCTGATAGTAACCTCATGTGATTCAGCTAATAACGCAAGGATTTCATTATTTGTAAAGCCAAGCTGAAAATAATCAATTTGTACATTCATGACTGGCTGTAATACTTGTGGCTTAGCTGTAGCATTTGTAGCTGAGGGCTTCAGCTTCCGGGTAACAAGGAAATGACGTCATTCACGTAGATTACTTATTGGCAGCGCTAACTCGAAATTTTGAGTTATTAACTTAATATTTTGAGAAAAGTACGTCAAGATTTCGAGTTATTTTCTCAAAATTTCAAGAAATGGATACTTTTTTTTTTTAGTGGCGGGAGGTCTCAGGTGACCTGAGACCTCACGGCTTATTTCTGAGACCTGAGACCTGATAGCTTTTTGTCTGAGTACTGGCGGCTTTTTTCCTGAGACCTGAGGAAGTCCTAAAATGTACACCGTACACACAGGAGACAGCTACTTCTCCTCTCCTCGGCTCCACACACACACACCAGAGCGTGTGGATGTGTTCTCTGTCTTTTTTTTGATTTTCCCTTGCCTTACTCAAACAAGCCACTTGAGGCACTATATGGCACTATATGGCAGCCCCCTATAATTTACATACATGTGCCCTTACACATGGGTGCGCAGCTGGAGCAAATGAAACATAGCGAGACAGGGGAAGCAATCTGATCAAAATGCACATGAGACAGGGATTGTCAAAATAAAACCCAAAACAAAGAGGCAAAGAGACTCTAGACACAAAAGGGAACTGGCTTAAACTAAACTTGGAACCGGGCAAACTCGAAAGCATGAGCAAATAATGCACTCAAGAAATAACTAATTGTCTTAAACCTCATTCCAGAAAACAGTTACTGGCAAACACAAAATATTGGGTCACAGACCCAGGGCTATGGTAGTTAACCAGCTTGGATTTAAGTCTAAACATAATTTGTGTTCATATCAAAGGAAACAAAAAAATTTAGAGGGAAAAAAATCCTCTACATTTAAAAAATCTGTTTTTATGTGTTTCATTGATGACTCCAAAGCTTTTGATGGTGTAAATAGCAGAAAGTTATTTGTTAGTCTGACTCAAAGAGAGTTCTCATTTGCTGGTGTGCCAGTCAGAGTTTGAAGTAAAATGGGATGACAGCATTTCAGTCCTGCTTGGGGTGAGCAATGGAGTTAGACAAGGAGGAATCGTATCCTCAGCTCATTTTAATCTTCATGCTAATGACTTGTTGAAAGCCTGTAAAACTGGCTGCATGACTGGCAGGATTCCTCTGAACCATATTGTATGCACAGATGATCTTGTGGTGTTTAGTTGTTGTAGCGCTCCAGCAGCTCCTTCACACATATTCTGCTTTTGATGTGGAGTGTTGTAAGAGTGCTGTCATGATTTGTAGAAGCAAAGAGAACAAACATGTAAGATTTGTTGATGAAGTGTCTGTAATGAGGTCACATATGTGAGACATCTTATCACATGACAGATGATGAAGATATTTGCTTGTGCAACAACAAACATGCACACTGTGGACAAACTGTAGGAAAGCAGGTTTACAAAAACTTCAAGTAGCTTCTAATGTTGCCGTGAGATTATTACTGAGAGACCCAGATGGTTCAGTGGCAGTGAAATGTTTCCAGCTTCAGGAGTCACTACATTTAAAGATTTACTAAAAAATCTCAATCGCAGATTTTTTTAGTTATTGTGGGTTTAACAAGAAAAATATTTGGCACCAATACTCTGGAGACATTGGTACAACTTCCTTTATACAGAAAAAAAAACATTTGTTTATATTCTTTCATTTTTTTATGTTTAATTTTTATTTTATGTGGGTTTTCTGATTTGTTTTTAATTCTGGACCACTGAATTTAAAATATAGGTTATAAAGTTTTCATAATAAAGATCATAGTTTGACCAAACAAACACTGTATCTTACTGAAATATTATCACTGATCTTCAGAACAAAAGCTTCAAACAAACAAATGAATATTTTCACTGTGATACAGTGGCTTGCAAAAGTATTCGGCCCCCTTGAACTTTTCCACATTTTGTCACATTACAGCCACAAACATGAATCAATTTTATTGGAATTCCACGTGAAAGACCAATACAAAGTGGTGTACATGTGAGATGTGGAATTTTTTACAAATAAATAACTGAAAAGTGGGGTGTGCGTAATTATTCAGCCCCCTGAGTCAATACTTTGTAGAACCACCTTTTGCTGCAATTACAGCTGCCAGTCGTTTAGGGTATGTCTCTACCAGCTTTGCACATCTAGAGACTGAAATCCTTGCCCATTCTTCTTTGCAAAACAGGTCCAGCTCAGTGAGATTAGATGGACAGCGTTTGTGAACAGCAGTTTTAAGATCTTGCCACAGATTCTCGATTGGATTTAGATCTGGACTTTGACTGGGCCATTCTAACACATGGATATGTTTTGTTTTAAACCATTCCATTGTTGCCCTGGCTTTATGTTTAGGG
>VUQG01042759.1:0-10495 GCA_015106755.1 Etia nguti
TCCAAATCATCAGCAGTTTGATCCACGTATGGATTGAAGTGTATTTGTGAAAATGTTGGACTGTTCCTTTATCAGTGTCTAACAGCATGTGTATGAGAGCGATGTAATCTCAATGTGTGCATGCTGAAAGATACTGTGCTGGTCTGACCCCCCTCCTCCTTTCAGGGTGGAGCCTGCTGGAGTCCGATGGTTGAGACCAGGTCTGAGGAAGTGTAAGTGTGTTTTTAATGTGATTCATGAAAACAAAGCAGCACACATTCAACCATCTTCAAACTGTCACATCACTCATTCACATCTCTGATGTCAGGAGTCATCATCAAAGTGTCAATCAATGAACAGATGATGGATCAATAACTGCAGCTGGATTGTGTTTGTTCTCTCCATCAGATTCCTGTCAACTCACAATCGACACAAACACAGTAAACACAAACCTCCAACTGTCTGACAACAACAGGAAGGTGACACATGTGGAGGAGGTTCAGTCATATCCTGATCATCCAGACAGATTTGATGTTCATCAGCTGCTGTGTAGAAATGGTCTGACTGGTCGCTGTTACTGGGAGGTCGAGTGGAGAGGAAGGGTTGATATATCAGTGAGTTACAAAGGAATCAGAGGGAAAGGAGACAGTTATGACTGTACATTTGGACAGAATGATGAATCCTGGAGACTAAGCTGCTCTAATGATGGTCCTGATTCTGTCTGTCACAATAAGAGAGAAACACCCATCTCCCCCTCCTCCTCCTCCTCCTCCTCCTCCTCTGTCTCTAACAGAGTAGCAGTGTATGTGGACTGTCCTGCTGGCACTCTGTCCTTCTACAGAGTCTCCTCTGACACTCTGATCCACCTCCACACTTTCAAAACCACAATCACTGAAACTCTTTATCCTGGATTTTTGATCCGTTCTGGTGCCTCAGTGTCCCTGTGCTGAGTTGAGTGTAAAGAGTGTCCTCCTGTTAGAGAAACACTCTGACTGTTGAACAGATAGTTCAGTCTGTACATGTCTGTCTCTTTCACTCAGAAACACGTTTTCAGATTCATAAAATATGTTTTAAATTGTTAAATGATTCCTTGTGAACTTCAGCACTCAATTTTGCAAACTAATAAGTTGAAAATGCTTCAGCCATATAAGATGAAAGTATTGGCTCAATAGTTTATAAAGCAAAATATAATAAGTCTGATCATCACGTGTTTTGGAGAAATTCCTGTAAAACAAGGGAAGAAAAACGTTGAGACTGTTAAAGACAGCGAGCTGTGTCTTCGTAGTAAAGGGCCCAGTGCGCTCTCAGTGCTGCTGTTTATTTCTAAGGTGACGGCTGCACATTAGAGTTGTGAAACTTTAATGTTTCAATGGATCCAGTTTAAAGCTTACTGTCCCACAGCCTAATAAAGGAGACGTGGAAATTGCTGCAGTTTGTGGCAGATCAAAGTGAAATAAATGTGATTGCTTGAACAGGTATTTGTGGTGTGTGTTTTGTGTTTCCAGCAGTGTGAAAGAGACTCAGCAGCAGATTAGAATCAAGTAGAAAAACATTTCTACTTGACGCGAGTCAGAGCTGAACATTTCTGCCTGTTTGACGTTCTCCTTGAAAGTAAACACGGTTTCTATGGAGACCATTGAATGAATGTAGAGTGCATTGGTGCCCTCTCTCTGCTGATATGAGTCAGTCAGCCAGCAGTCTGTTTCTGTCTCATCTACTCTACCAGTTAAAAGATTGGACACACCTTTCCATTTAATGTTATTTCTTTATTTTTTAGTACTTTATACATTGTAGATACATACTGAAGACATCGTAGATGAAGCAAGATATAAGGAATCATGTAGCAAAGAGAAAAAGGGTCAGAAACTAAATATGTTTTATATACTAGATTCCTCAAAGTAGCCACCCTTTGCTTTGTTGACAGCACTGAAAACCCTTGGCCTTCTCTCAATGAGCTTCATGATGTACTCAGCTGAAATGGTTTTCACTTCACAAGCGTGCATTGTCAGGGTTAATTTGTGGAATTTCTTGCCTTCTTAATGGGGTTGGGACCATCAGTTGTGTTGCGTAGAAGTCAGTGTGGTACACAGCTGACAGCCCTGTTTGACAACTGTGGCGGGGCGTGGTCTGCGGTGCCGCTGCAGAGAAGATGGATGCACCTGAACGCCATCGGCAATCACGCCTCTCCAGCTTAAAAGTCTGTATTTTGACTGTCAAGTTGTTGTTGTTGGTGATGTGTGTGGCTGAGCTGGAAAACTGCAGCTGAGTCATCTGTGTCAAACAGCAACCATAATAAAGAAAGAATGCTGAGAAGCATAAAAATGTGGGCGGGTCTGCGGTGGAGTTATTACAGTGGTGCCAAAACCCAAGAGGAGAGCACATCAGACCAAGGAACGAGCCAGCCAGGGAAGGAGCTGAACAGGGGGATAATTTCCAGGGGGGTTCTGACCCCCCCAATAATCAGACCCAACCAATATAACCCCCCCAATAAAATTATGAATTATCTTGCATAAGTAGGCTGTTGATTTTCTTTACTCATTTCGGTTATTACCAGCAAAATAGCTGCATGTTGGGTGGTTCGGCAGGATGGCTCCCCAGCCTCAGTCAGTTGATGGGGGTATGTGGTGGGGCGTGGTCTGCGGTACCGCTGGTAGATGGATGTATATGCACTCATCTGCAATCACGCCTTGCCGGCTTAAAAGTCTGTCATGTCATTGTTGGTAAATGTGTGCAGCCAACTCGTCCGTGTGAGACAGCAACCGTAATAAATAAAAAAATGCTGAAAAAGCATAAAAATGTGGATGGGTCTGCCATCCTGACTGAAGGTCAGTCAGTCCGGAAAATTGCTAAAACTTTCAATGTGTGCCCATTCGCATTCGCAAAAACCATCAAGCACTATGACGAAACTGTCTCACGTAAAGACCACTCCAGGAAAGGAAGACCAAGAGTCACCTCTGCTGCTGAGGATAAATTCATCCAAGTCACCAGCCTCAGAAATTGGAAGTTAACAGCACCACAGATTAGAGCCCAGATAAATGCCACACAGAGTTCCAGTAGCAGACACATCTCTACATCAACTGTTCATAGGAGACTGTGTGAATCAGGCCTTTATGGTCAAATAGCTGCTAAGAAACCACGACTAAGGAAAAGCAACAAGCAGAAGAGATTTGTTTGTGCCAAGAAACACAAGGAATGGACATTAGACCAGTGGAAATCTGTGCTTTGGTCTGATGAGTCCAAATTTGAGATCTTTGGTTCCACCTGACATGTCTTTGTGTGATGCAGAAAAAGTGAATGAATGGTGTCTACATGCATGGTCCCACCGTGAAGCATGGAGGAGGAGGTGTTATGGTGCTTTGCTGGTGACACTATTGGGGATTTATTGTCACAGTCTGGCTGTATAAATTTGAGGAGCGACCCGAAATGCAGACACGAAGGAACCAGGAAGAAAACTTGAATATAATAAAAGGCAAGCCATTTAATATGGCTGATAAGAAAGGTACAAAAACAAAAAGCAGATACACACTGGGGAGAAACTAACTAGAACTGAACTGGGAGAAAATAAATGGAAAACACAAAAGACAAAGAACAAAACCTTGAATGTGGTAAAAACCTGAACATGGAAAACCCTGGAGACATGGAAACATGACGAGAACAACAGACGACCTGACAGTGAATGAACAGAAACACACAGACTAAATACACACAAGGGTGATTAGGGGAAGTGGAAACACGCGGGGAAACAGCTGACACTAATCTTACATAACGAGACAAAGGAAGCAAAGCCGACTGACATAGGACACAGATCTTCAAAATAAAACAGGAAACATGAGACGCAGACATGACAATACAAACTTGACAACCTATATATATATAAAACAGGTTTTGAGTTATTTCACACTATTTTGTCCATCCATCCTCTCCTGCTTATCCTAGTCAGGGGATCTGGAACCTATCCCAGTTGTCTTAGGGTGAGAGGCAGGGTACACCCTGGACAAGTCGCCAGTCTGACACATAGACAGACAACCATTCCTATTAATGTGACATTTAGAATTACCAATTAACGTAACCCCCCTAACTTTTTGACTCTTTGAAATGTCGGAGGAAGCAGGAATACCTGGAGAGAACATAAAACTCCAACAGAAAGTCCCTGGCCTGATAGTGGAACAGTGCTAACCACCATGCTGCTGTGCAGTCTTTAGTACATAATTCCATATGTGTTCATTTGTAATTTTGATGCCTTCAGTAAGAATCTTCAATGTAAATAGTCATGGAAATAAAGAAAACAACATTAAATGAGAAGGCGTGTCCAAACTTTTGACAGGTAGTGTATATGACAGTAATGCTTCCAAAAAGATCACATTTATTTCATCACACTTTGGATCTGGCTGTTTAAGTGAATGAAGAACCTTTATTGGTCTTCAAAGTCTAGAGCTAAAAAAATAATGACACGTTCAGGTCAGGTCATAGCCGTCTGACAGGACTGTGTAAGTTTTGGAGATTTTATGTTTTCCTCAGCTCCCCTTACTTGTGGTGTTCCTCATGGATCTTTATTGGGGCCAATTTTATTCTCCATTTACATGCTTGTTTCCATTCATATGCCGATGACATTCAGATCGATCTTCAACTGAAGAGAAGCTATTCTGCTCCACTAGAACCTTTACTTCAGTCTGTTGATGTTAAGGCCTAGATGGCCTCTAACTTCCTTAATCTTTATGAGAACAAAACCGAAGTGATAGTGTTTGGACCAAGTGGCCATCCCAGCAACTCTCATTTTAACCTACACATTCTTGAGCCTTTTATTAAGTCAAACGGCAAAAATTTGGGGGCTATATTTGACAGCAATTTCACCTTTGAAAAACAGATTAGTTCAGTTGCTTTTTCAAACTGAGGCTTTTATCTGAGGTGAAATCATTTTTATCTTCTAAAAACTTTGAACAGGCGATCCATGCTTTCATTACATCCCAGCTGGACTATTGTAACTCCTTATATGTTGGAGGTAGTCAGACCTGCCTTGCAAGACTGCAGTTGGTCCAAAATGCTGCAGCTCGTCTTCTGACACGAAATAAAAGATGTGAACTTATTTCCCTGGTGCTTGTTTCTCTTTACTGGCTTCCTTTTTTCACATCTGAATTGACTTAAACAGCCCTGAATGGACAGGCTTTTGGGTCACTGTCTGACCATTTGCAGCCTTATCCGCCCTCTAGACCTCTTAGACCAAATGATTGTTTGCTTTTAGCCATACCAAGGTCTAGACTCGCTGTAGCTCAGGTGGCAGAGCTACCACCGACCAGAAGGTCGACCAGAAGGTCGGTGGTTCGATCCCAGGCTGCTCCAGGCTGCATTCCAAATATCCTTGGGCAAGATACTAAGATACAAGATACTAACCCCATGCTTGCCTACTAGTGGTGGTCAGAGGGCCCGGTGGCGCCAGTTTCTGGCAGCCTCGCCTCTGTCAGTGTGCCCCAGGGCAGCTGTGGCTACAATATAGCTTGCCATCACCTGTGTGTGAATGACTGAATGTAGTGTAAAGCGCTTTGGGGTCCTTAGGGACTAAGTAAAGCACTATACAAATACAGGCCATTTACCATTTTACTATAGACTGGTTTACAGAGGCGATCAAGGATTTCAAGTCGTAGCCCCTAAACTATAATAATAAAAATAATAAGAAGAAGGATACTCTACCCCTTACTCATCAGACAGGCTTCTACTGTCAATATTTTTTCAAAATCTCATCTAAAAAAAAATTTGTATTCACTGACTTTTTAATAGATTATGAGAGTTATTTTGTATTTGGTACTATTATTATAAGTTATTTGGTATGAGTTATTTTGTATTTCTGTACAACACTTTGTTCAATGCTGCTGTTGTAATTAAATGTGCTATATAAATAAAAATAATAACAATAACATTGGCTGTTTTCTTTTATACGTGCCCCCACACTGTAGAGCTGGCAGAAGAAAAGCCCTGTGCTTCAACGCTCCATTTAGTGCCTCTGAGAGTTAAAGTGACAGAAACACTGACTCCTTGACTGCTTTAATCTAGCTGTTTCACGTTGAACATCAGCTTGGATGAAAATGGAAGTTACAATGGAGCCATATTGAGGGGACGCTTATGAAATGTGAAGAAACATGTTAACTAGTGATGGGCAGGTGAAGCCTCATAAAGCTTGGAGGCTTTACTTCTATTTACACCCCAAAACATTCAAAGCTTTTAGGCTTCAATCAACTTTGATTTATCAATGATTTGGGGAATAATGTGGTTCATAAGGAATGTTTATTGACAGAAGCAGGTGAAAGATGGATTTTTTTCACAGGTTTTTTCATCCAAAATCATCTTTTTCTCTCCTGTGGCAGCTTCAGTGGACTCTTCCTCTGGCTCAGCAGTCCACCATCTTTAGAAAATCTAATTTCACATGGCACTGATGATGCAGGAATACACAGATATCTGCCAGTTTCCACACTGTTGGATAAAGTGTCTGACGTACTGCCCAGTATTTGAGGGGGTCTTCTGATCTTTCAGGTGTGGCTCTCTCATATACCTGTGAGACAGAAAGAATGATGACGCATCAGCTCAAACAGAAAGAAAACAGGATATAAGAAGGGAACATATTCTACCTGATTCTGTGCTGTCAGATCAAAGCCATCCCAAACTTTGGAATGCAGTTTCCCGCCGTTATTACCCAAACTCACCAAAGCTCCCAAATCTCTGTCTCTGCTCACAGCCCGACATCACAGAATGACAACGATGCATCTTATATGAATATTTCAGCAGCAACGACACAAAGCTGTCAAACCAATGAAACGCGCCACCGTGGAGCAGCCACAACGTTCAAAGCTTCAAACGAGCGCATAACAGCGTCTTTTTGAATGGCCGCGCTTCAGGACGAGGGACGCCAGCTTCAAAGCTTCTGTATCGTTTGGTCGTCTCTGTTGTTTGGCTGAAAAAGAAAGTGCATCCAGCCTGTGGCTCCAAACTAGCTGCTTCAAAGCAGCGAGTGGAGAACAAAAGGACTCAAAATTGTGTAAATGTGACACGTGTCAGCTCCATGGCAGTAAACACAGGACTGATCTGTTCATCATTTGAATCCAGAGGGATCAAAACTACAGAACAACATGGTAAAGATCAGCACATCACTATATTGAACTAAACATGACTGGATTCATGAACAGACTTCAAACATTTCAGTAAAACACACATGCTTCTACACACAGTCCACACACCTCCTGCCTTTGTCTCATTTCTAACATCAGGAGACCTTTATGATCTCTGTCATGGTGTCTGTTTAACAACAACAGTCACTACAGTGCTTCCAGCTCTACTGAAGAGGATGAAGCATGAAGGCAATAACATTTTTTAAGTGGCAGTTCATTTCAAATGCAGCATTTCTAACAGCTCAACAAACATCAGCAAACACACAAACTGTGTGCAGTTTGTCTCACAGTGTGTTGCAGTTAAAGGCCCCCCCGAAAAGAAAGTGTGCTAACTTCACTCAGAGATGGAAAAATGTAAGAAAGACAAGACAGGAGAGGAAGAAGAGAGCTTAGATTTAAAGGGAAGAACTGCTCAGTGCTGTTTGATAAACTGCATAAACTATGATAAATCATGTATCCTACACAGACACATATTGTGAAACATCCTGCAACACAAACTAAGCTATACTAACTTTGTGTTAGTAAAATGTTGCATGAAAATACTCAGTAGTGTTCTGCAGGACAAACAGGCTTGCTTGCAGTACTGAGGTAAACGGTTTAGTAAAGAACTGTGTGTCAGGGTGCTGTGTGAGTCTCTTGGTATCATGATGATTTAGTTCCTGTTTAATCTCATTTCAGTCTTGTATTATATTCCTGTGTATTTGAGTTTTGTGGTTTCCCTTTTATGATGTATTCCTTGAGGTTCGCCTTGTGTTTATGTCTCCTCCCCATGCGTATGTGCGTGTCTCTCACCCCTCCGTGTGTCTTGTCTCCATGTTTATATTCTCTCCGTGTCCCTCATTCTCTCTCTCCCTCGCCCTCCATGTCCCTCTCTCACTCTCTCTATCCCTCCATGTACCTCTCTCTATAGTAGTGTCTCTGTTTCATCTTTTGCTTCCCTGTTTATCTCTGATGCTGTGTCAGGTCCTTGTGTATTAGGTCTGCATCTCTGTGTTTCCTGTTTTATTTTGACAGTCTTGCTTCCTGTGTTCAATGCGTTCTGTTTTCCTTCCCTCTGTCTCATCACCCTTAATTTGTCCCAGCTGTTTCCCCATGTGTTTCCACCTGATCACCTCATGTCTGTGTATATTGTGTAAGTTTTCTCCTGACCTTTGTTGAGGTGTCTGTGTTCACTGAGTGCTCCAAGGTTGTTCCCCCCCCCCTTCTTTTAGTGTTTCAGTTTTTGTGTTTATGTTCTTAGTTCCTCTAGTTTAGGTGTTCCTCTGTTTGGTTTGTGGTTTATGTTTTTTTCCTTGTTTGGTGTATCTGCCTAAATAAATGGCACGCCTTCAGTTTAATTCAGATTTCATCTTTCTGTGGTCTGCATTTGGGTCCTGATAAAAAATCGTATATATCTGCTCCCACAAACCGTATGTGACTTGTACTTGTCTTCGACCTGCAGTGCTCATGGTCAGAGTAAGGTTGCATCGAGTGCAGCAGAGATGAACTTGCTTTTAAGCTGATGATGCTTTGATTTATTCACTTAATTCAGTCTTTATTCCAACTTTATATTGTCTAATATAAGGATATTGTAGTTTACTGTCATCCAGGATATCTGTGAAACACATGGTTATATCTTGTTAAAGTGAGTTGTGAATCAAGAAAGAGCAGCAGCTCATCTGATCAGCGCTGATGTGCAGACTTTACACATTCATAAAACTCTGCATAGTGATCAGGATCTATTAAAATGTTGGACTGATTTGATTTGTCTTCATAAAAAGAAGATTTTTTGTCTCTGCATAAATCGCTGATTAAATTAATTATTGTAGTTTAAAAAAGTCTGATTATGAATAATAGTTTATTGGGGTGTTTGGTGTTTTCAAAATAAGCTTGTAGGGAAGTAAAAATGACTTATGTTCATCACCTTCTTCGCTCACTTTCCTGTTTTTATGTGTGAACAGAAAAATAATCTAAGGGTCAAAAAGTCAAATTAGTGAATATGATATGGTGTGTGTGACAAACAGGTCTGTAGTAGACATGGACATTGAACAAAAGAGTCCAAAGTTTTAAGGCAGACGTCACATCTGAATGCAGCTTACCTGTGTGTCCTTGTTTAGTCTCCAGGTGTGGAGTGGAGCTTGCCATTCGTCTCTCTGTGTGAAGAAACTGTAAGTTTGCTTTGTTTCCTCCTTTAACAGTTTGTCTTTAGGAGCTTTACTGTTTGTTCAGCTCATGTTTGATTTCTTCACACAACAAACTGTGTGTGTTTGTATTTCCGGTCTCTCCATTAAAGTCAGTGTGTAATGTTTTCCTGGCTAACGTCAGTCAGTGGAGGAGCCGCTGCTCTCCTGCTCACTGACACACTGAATGGAGAGTTGCTCTGGGTTCAAACTCACAGAGTGGAGTTTACAGTGACTTCATTGATTATTATTTATTACATAAAAAGTTTAGATACAAATACGAGTAACAAACTGTTGGCTTTTTTCCAACAGGAACTAGTGTTGTTTCCACCAACATAGAGGAGAGAGTCATTTAACTCAGACTGGTGCTGTTGCCTCCAGCAGAACCGCTTTGAATACTAATTTAAGCTGAGAGTCTCACTTTATAAAACAAATGTTACTTAAATGTTTTTGGTGAACACCTAAAATCGGAAAAAAGACCTGCTTCGTTTTCTAAATCTGCAGCAGTGAATGTAAATGTTTCTTTCAGCTGTAAAAAATAATTACATTTTAGAGTCACATCTGCACTTTAGAAAATCTCCATTACAGTATTTCTGTACCTAGAATATTCATCCTGTTAAATTAGTAAATACTCATATCTTTATGGGTGCATGCATTAAACTTTAATTTTAATGTCAGCATATTATTTTCATTGAGACTCCATGTATTTAATAAGAGATTTGAATCTCTTTATGCAGGTCTCCCTCAGAGATCATTGGTCTTAATGAGAAAAAAAGACAAGTCTTCAGCTCTCAGCTAAGGATTTGAATAACACACATTAGTCTTGATGCATTCTCAATCATCCAGGAAAGTAAATCTCCAAAAGTTGATTCTGTTCATCTGGACGTAGCGTTTTGTGGGAGAAACGTTTCGTCACTCATCCAAGTGACTTCTTCAGTCTCAGTTATAAACAGTACATTTGCATAATGACTGAAACCAGCCCACTGAAGGAACAATGGGCTGGGAGGTCAGTTCCTTAATCTTAATTATGCAAATTCTCATGACCATTGATCAACAACCACTGACCAAAACCCACTGATCAAAGACCACTGATCAATGGTCATGAGTACCATTCACAGAGAGTTGGGGAATGGCTGCAATCACAGCATTGTAAGATGGCGAAAGATGTACCCTTAGGCCCCCTCCTCGATTCAGAGATGGTTT
>VUQG01042762.1:0-10013 GCA_015106755.1 Etia nguti
CAACCTCTGTATATTTTATTTTATTGTTTATTCTATTGTATTTAATTTTTAAATATATATATATATATATATATACACACACACACACACACACACACACAGATATACATATTTAGTATACACATTCAGCAATGCACATACACTCTTATATGAATAGATATATGTACAATATAATTCTCAGATTCCCATTCTTATATTTTGCTTTGTTCCCGTTTCTTGTATTTTGCACACCTCTGTTGCTTGTGAAGCTTGCACACAAGAATTTCACTCGCATGTGCTGTACCAGTGTACCTGCACATGTGATGTGACAATAAAAGTGATTTGATTTGATTTGATTTGATATCACATTTGAAAACCATGTACAACAACTGAGTATTTATTTTTCTTTAGGAAATAATTTTATAATAATCATCATCATTGTCAAACTAATATCTTAAGATAACACACTATCATTAAACACAACTATTATTGAGATAATGGCCTTTGACGTATAATTATCTATAATTAGCTAGGGTCATATTGCTGCATTCATGTTATTAAAGGAGATTGGAACTGCTTCGTGTGCCACTGCATGCCCGCACCCAGTGATCTCAAGGTCATGTTTAACTGGTTCTTGGAAGCTTTTAGAGTACTGTTCCAGTATTTCTGTCTGCTAATGAAAAAAAAAAAAACATCTTAAAAACTAGGACATTTGTGTCACAACCTTAATATATAATCGAATGCTTCCCGTCAAGGCCAGCTACGGATTCAACATTGAGGAGACCAAATCCAGATCTGTGTACTGGGTGTTTTTTAGTTTCTCAAGACTTTCTCCTTTAAATGTCAGTTTCATCCACCCTGACACTCAACTGTGAATGGAGGCTGAGCGTAGTACAACTAACTTTTTGATGATTGCTAATGTTAGTGGTGGCTGGCTGATTAGCACTCACAACGCGAGAGCTACAGAGCTAGCAGTGGGCTACTATTCTGTAATAGCGAAGAAAAATGGCATCAGATGACTGGAAGAAGACACTGAAGATGGGAAAAAAATCCAGTCCAGAGAAGTTCTGAGATGAACTTGTTAAAAAACAATAGGTTAATAATTAACATGTTGCCAAATGTGTTTTTCTATTTATTTTGTTTTAAATACATTAACGTATTTGTTGTCTGGTAAATCATGAACCCATATGCCATAGTGTATACTTTGTTGAGGTTTTAATCTACAAAGCTACAATGCTCAAAGCTGACAACTGAGTAGTTTTTTGTAGTTAGTTTTTTTTCAGTTGTGTTTTGTGCCTATTCAGACAAACATCGTCGTCATAGCACTGCAGACAAGAGCCTTATATAGTGCAGCAGATGCTTGGAGCCTGAAAAGTTCATTACATAATTGCTTAAAAAGCAGGTAATGGCAATTATTTTCATTGTAAGAATAATTATAATTACATTTGCTAGTGACAGTTTGGGACAACTGTGTGTTTGTCATAGGTAGCAAAATATATGGTTTTTTTTTTCGAAATATTTTCCATATCAAAATATGGACAAGGACAATTTGAATATATTGCAATATGAATCTCTGCCATTTCCATTTATTTCCATACCATAATGGACATATGCAGCTGCTAATGCCCTGCTAAAGCAGCTGTTAATGTTTCAGCATTAGCAGGCTGGTGAAGGCTGTAATATTTAAAGATTGTTCCAATAATGAGTGAACTGAAATTGCATAAAGGTGTTTTTCTCATGTTTTTTTTCTCATGATCCAATCATAAGAAGCGATACGAAAAAGATAAAGAGTAATTTTGTATTTTGTAATTTTTTTTTTAAATGATTATTTATTGACTGAATGATAGATAGATTTAAGAAATCAGGGTTAATCAGCTAGCCCAGAAATTTGGATGGTATACCCCTCGTACTAAAATGTAGCTATAATTTGCCCTAAAAACCTGACATTTATAGCTTTTCTGTATTTTATGCAATTGAACTCCTCAGATTTCCTGGTAAATCTCTTTGCCATGGCATATTCGCCAATCTTCCAGCAATGGATCATTTGTATAATTTGTACAATTACATGTCTAAAATCACAGTTTGTGATGGGAAAATTCCACACCTCAAATCTTTTAACTGCACAGACAGTGTGGATTAGATTTTACAGAGGTACACTTGACATTGGCTGTGACTCTCTCCTTCCTGCCAAGACTAGTTGAAGTCAGCCGGCATGATTTTGCCCACCTGCTACACTGTGGGAGAGTTTCATGTGCTTTAATGGGCCACTGTGTATCTGTGTGCATGGGAGTGAGTGTGCATTCGTGTCTGCGTGTTAAAGAATTAAAGGGTTATCAGTCTTTATTTCTCTAAACTGGGGCAGGCTGCATTATGTAAAGTGCTGAATTATATATCAGATCTGCCTGTGTGCTGGTCGGGCCAAAGGGAGAGTGGCGAAATGGAGACACAAACACACTCGCCTGCCCGCTCACGTACACACAACTCTGCAGGCTCTCATTATCTCTGCAGGATGTCTGCGCGTTCACACAGACTCTCCCATACTTGGCATCAATTCCACACATATTCGCCACACATATGTACGCTATATTGTCTTACGTATAACCTTGGTGCGCGCGCATACACACCCACTACGTTGTTTCACACGGGCACACTCGAACTGACAGATGGGAGCACCAGATGATGAGCACCACCAGATTTGTGTCTCACGGTGGGAGCCATCGCTGACACCATTTAAGCTGAGAGAACACTCAGACTTACATTAGCACCATAAATGTGTGTGTGTGTGTAAATTCACAACTGTATGTGTGTATACATCATGTGGGGTATGCAGCAAGTGTCTGAATGAACATGAATTTATGTGTTTGGTGTGTTCATTGAGCTATAGAGGTATATGGGCAGCTCCATGAGTGTGTGTGTGAGGGGTTTTAACATCTTAATTCTCTCTCAAACACACGCAGAGAGACGATACATGGTCGGCTATGCAAATGACCAAATAGGCTTGGCTTTCTCTGCTTGCTCAAGCTTCTTTTAGCAATAAAGAACAATGACCTATTAGCAAACCTCTTAAACACATACTTGTCTCCCCAGGCCAGCTTTGCTTGGGCTGTTTGCTCGTCCTGCGTTTCGCCCACAGCCACCCTCTTTTCTTTTGCTTTCTGTCTTTCTCAGTCCCTGTAGATCCCCCGAGTCTGAGAAGCCAGCCTTTGAGACAGACTGAACTTAACCAAACTAATCTTTAGAAGGAAGAAACGAACGCCTCCTTCCTCTTCTCCTCCTCCTGAGACACTGCTGACATTTTGTGATGGGGAAAGTGTGTCATATTGGAGGGAGGGGAGAAAAAGGAAAAGAGTTCAGCACAACAGAGTTGACTCAAATCAGAGTGCAAAATATTCTGCAGGGACCCAGCTCCCACATTGCAGCTTGGCAGCTCTCAATGAGCTCTTGCTGGCAAATAATGACCTCTCACCCTCTGATAATATCCCATTGTGCACCACTGGGGGTTTCAAGTCACTGGCCATGGTAACTGCTGCAGAGTGCTTTGAGACCTTACAAGTGCATGGACATAGTTCTCTTGACCAATAATGGATTTTCCTCTTACTTTGAACTTGTATTTGACCTGGACTACCACACACCATTTATTTGCCATTTTAAGCTGTGTGTTATACTAGGTGCTGCATCTGTATTATGGCTTTTTAAAAATTCAGTTCCTTTTCTGAGGTTTCCACCAGAAACTGCTTGAAAAATCAGCATGAACCATTTTTTTTGTCATCTATTTAAATCATTTTGCATATGGTCCTGTCAGGTGAAATGTTACCGTTTAAATTACGCTAGAGTACTGGATGATAGATTTGCCAGCACATTACCGTTATTTTACAGTATGCCTACTGTAATCTACTAAATACCAGTAAAAAAAGAAACCAAACAGCATTGTGCTGCATACTGTTAGTGTTTACTTGCACCATACTGTTCATTTCTTACAGTTTACACTTCATTACTGTAAAATGTATCAAAATATTGTAGCAGTACTTTTTACATGAACATATTTCCTAATGGTAAACAGAGTCTCAATCTGCATCTCATTTTCTATATATCTTAAACTTAATTTGTTATCTTTCTTAAACAATAATATTGGCTTTTCTACCAACTTTTATACACTATATAAAAAAAGATACATATAGAGTTCAGAGTGAGAAACCGGAGCAAATGTAAAAGTGTGAAAGTTTGGCTATGCTGAAATTAATAAAGAAACAGACCACAAGTCCTTTAATCTGTGACCTCTGTAAATATTCTTCTAATAGATTTCTAGTTTGAAGTTGTACTAAATACTATATTCTGTAAATTATGATATTGGACTTTATACGGATATACGGGACATGTTTTAGGCTAGGTTTGAAGTCGAATTCAAACAGCGAAACTGCCGTGGTGAGAACTGCTGTATTAAGTATTTTATAACCACCCTTAAATGTTAGCCAGACCTAGTAATACCATATTGGAGAATCGTTTATGATGGCCCGTTGATTGTTAAGGATTTGTGATGTGGCGTTCTTTGTTTATGAGACTGGGCACAGGTTTAGGTTTAGGCAGCAAAATGTAAATACAACATTTGTAACAATTTAAACAACTATCAAACACTACTGAATTACTGATTTGAACCCAAACACTTGCATTGCCATGAAATGTTGAGCTTACAGGTGCAGAACTGCCCATAATCCAACCAACTGCTTCTTTGGTTGAATAAAATATTTTAGACTTACGGTTTGACTTTCGTATTCTTACTGACATACTGGGACACACGAATTATGGTCGTACTCAGGCATCAGAGTGAGACTCAAGTCTGACTTAACCAAAAAAAGAAAAAAATATGGTTTTATAGCATGAAAGTGTAGAGTAGCTTGCTGTGAATATCTTTTGATGTTGAGGCATCAAACGGCATTTTTAAGCATTTTGATGTTGATGCTGTCACTGTTACTGCTGAAGCCCTAGAGGCCTCACCAATCATAGAGATTTCCTGTATTTTTATAGCAAATTGTTACAGTATATTATGATATAAGTGATATAAAATTCCAGGTAGTTGTTACTTCCTATGCTTATGCAGTATAAAGAAACCAGTTCAGTGTAAAAGAGCCTGTAAAGAGACCAAAATGTACTGTACTTACACTTGTTAGTTTGTCAGAATGCTAGGCCGAGCCACTTGTACATAGACTTCCAGATTTAGCCAGGTTACGTTTTCCATTCAGACCTTTCGGATGCAATCGAACAGAAACACTTTTTATTCCTCCCTGTTCCTGGAGAATATCTTGAGTTCTGAAAGCATTGGAGAAGAGACCATGCTGTTAGCACGGCTACTTGCTGAAACTGCTGGCATAGTCAAGAAGCTGTAGTGACACCTAAGATTATCAAGTGAACCTCTTTCCATCATCGAGGACATCAGACACCGTCACAGAGGTCACACTCAGTCCTGCCATGATCTGAAAGAAGTTGGCAGCAAGAGAATGAGGAATGATGTGTGACCAAACATTAATGCAGAAAATCTCAAGCTCTTTGGCATCACAGTGAAGCAAGTGAGGAGCATCATTAGGACTACCAGAGAACAGAAAGGCAGTGAGATAAGGTTTTAATATATTTGTATCTGTGCACTACTTAAGATATCAGCAAGAGTAAGATATAGGCACAAGCTAAAACCTGATCCCTCTAAGCTGGTTCACCAGGGAAACAGTAAAAAGCTACAAAATACCATTATTATGGTATGCTATTACTTTCTCTGTGGGTCTGAATGGTAGATGGAAGTTCACAATTAATCAATTGTGTGTCAAATAATGCAAGATAAACTAAATGCTGATTAAAATAATTTAATAATAATAATAAACATAATTTTGCCAGAGTTTTTTGGCTTTAATATGTACCTTTTATATCCTTTTATAGGTTGTGCATATGTTATATATTCCATAACTCCAATCTAGATAATTTAGCTGTCCTTTTCTGTCTCAATGTCACGTGTGGTTTCCTTAGATAACTTTACTGAAGCAACATTTGGTTTTGCACTTGTACTCACACTTTAATGCCCCATATTCTTATAGCTTGGGCTATAACACAGCCCTAAGGTTGACAGTCTTTATTCTTGTATTGCTCATATTCCAAGGATAATATCACTTGCCCCATAAGCCAAATCATAATAATATTGAATGGTATGCTTTCTTTCTCTGTGGTTCTGAATGGTAAATGGAAGTTTGTTAGGCATGTCGAACAGCTCAGGAGTCCTTTTGCTATTGTCCGTGCACAATTTAATTTGTGCAAACTGTCAGTCCACACCTCTCCCTCTCTCCTGCCTAGCACGCACGCATGCTTGCTTGCTTCTGAAATGGCCCTCTAAAGGGCCTTAGCTGGGAGTCTCGGCAACAGTTTTGATTTATGTCCCAGTGGAAGCCATCTCTCTGTGGACTGTATCGGACTAGGAATGTCAGTTTCAAGCTATGCCAGCTGCCATCTATCACCAGAAAAACAATCTGACAATAGGACCGAGTTCAACCACAGGTTCTCCCTCAGCTGCTCAAAAACCTCTTCATACTCTCACAAAATGACATCAAGCAAAACAGACGATGAAGATGAACTTGGAAATGTCAATATCAGAAATGACTTTTAATTAAAAAGCAGCTCTTAAACTCATAATGAATTCTATCTTTACTTTAGTTTTGTTCTCATTTGACATATCTACAGGATCTTGGGAGCAATCATTTGGCACACTTAGTTTTACCCCCAACCTCTGAACCTATGTAATTCTGTGAATAATAAGAGGATGTGTCCATATCTTCTGAGAATTTGTTAGCTTTCTTTTTCTTGAAGAAACTCCTATTAACCCAAAGTTTTAATCAGTGTAGTGAATACTGCACTGCACCCTAGGGTAACTGACAGCCCTACGGCAGCTCCTGAAAGTGGAAAAGATTTTTTTTTTTTTTTCCACTTAGGACCGACAGTATAATATCTATTGTCACGCTGCACAACCCACCATTTCCCTTGAGTTAACCTTATGTGCTGTGCTTAATAATATCTATTGTCTCTCTCCTCCCGGTCTGACATAAGTTCACGTATGAACCCTATGTTTGCAGAGCTCTGCTCCCTGACACCAAAGTGCATTCAGCAAAGTAAAGAAAGTTGGAAAGTTTCTATATTTAATCATAGCATATTAACCCTGTGAAGTCTTAAGTCATAACCGAGACTGTGTTTTTGAGAACAATAAAAGGACATTTTGGTTGACTGAGTTTTGATGATTGTCAGTTAGAATGTCTGTGGCCTGTAATTGCCAAGACTTGGAAGCCTAAACTCACATATTCTGATAACAAAGGGTTAGGGTCTGGTATGTTATTTTGTTTTATTTTTTGAATTAACCAAGCAATTTCTTTTTTGTTTGTTTCTAAGACTATTAAAATGTTATCGATAATTATTTTAATAGTTGTGCAGTGGAGCAGAAAGCAAAATTGACCTTGGTATATTTCCCAAAGATTGAACTGTATTCAAAAAGAATTGTGCACTTCAGAAGACAGAACTATAAGCGTTAGGAGATACTGCTGCACTCTCCAAGCTCATGTGTACTGATGCATATTTGGGTAAAAACCTCAACTTTACTTGACTGGACTCAGTAACCCCTGGTCAAAGTTGTTGTTTTTATGTAAGACTCTGGAGGTGGAAAAGAGCTTTCTTTTCACAGTTTCAACAACATTCTGAACACATTGCAATCAGGTTTCAAGATTCACTACAGCACTGAGTCATCTGTCCTCGAGGTGGCAAATGATTTATTGGTGTCCTTAGACTCTGGTAATTATGCAATGATAATTCTGTTAAACCTCTAAGCTGCCTTTAGCACATTCGATCATTTGGATCACCTAACTACATGTCTCACAGTCAGGGTCAGGTTTTGCAGCTGTTTGCTTCTAAACTTCAGCATCTTCTTTTAGTTTTATTAGATGCTTATTCTTTGTCTACATATTTCTCTTTTTAAGCAAAATCTAAAATTCTCAGGTAAAACTCAAGATTTACTATACCAACATGTGAAGTAGACTATACTTATAGGGAATTGGCAAGGTGAAAATACACATAAGGTGTGGCTGGATAGTCCAGCAATTTGGTAAATGGACAGATATAGTGCTTTTTTACTTAGGATTTATACTCATACTCAATGTCCAATGAATGTATCAGGACCATCTTTGGGTTTTGGTTTTAAATTCTTGCCCAAAGATACTTTACAGAAAAAGCGGGTTGTCTACTAATATGGAGGTTGGTGGTCTGGTCGCTGACTCCTCCAGTCTATCTCCTAAGTAACAATTGCCCCAAACATTGGATGCCAATATTGGACAACATATTCCTCAGTAAGAGGAGTGACGATAACTTAGAAGACTCTCAACCTGAGCACCGCAATATGCCACTTCGTGCCAATGTGAAGCTTTGGTTTTTCCACTTGTACTTTTCTTTGTTTGCACTCCCTGTTTAGTTATGTTGTTAATTACTGTTTGGGTTTGCTTTCTTCCTTCTTATGTTTTCTTTAGGTATGGATGGGATTCGATAAGAATTTAACGATTCAAATTCAGTTATCTGCTTTAGAAACGTGAACAGGTAGAAAGGGAGGCTGACTGCTCATCTGCTTGTTACCTGTTAAAGTTAAGGGTCTGGCAGCTGGGGTCGGCATTCACTCAGCTTTCACTCTGGTTTTGTTAGCATGCTTTCTTGGCAGGTGTTTGCAGAGAATCGAAGTTGTGTGAGCAGCATAATGCTGTTGTTTCTGTCCTGGATCCAGTTTTCCACTTCAATTTTTATTGCACAAAAGGACTAGATAAATGGTAATGTCCATATCCATGCACTTGATTGCGTCACCATTTTCCACCTTGCTTCCGGTATGATGGCGCCTGTGTTTGGCCTTGCCGCTGCTGGCTGCAGTTTCCCTCGCTCTGCTATACTGCTGTTTCTGACTGTCCTGCTCTCCTTTTTCATCTCTGACGTATTGGCCGCCTTAGTCTATGATCGTCTGACACTACTATCTATTCGCTCCTCTATGGTGGGCCTGGATATCTCTTCTTCCTACAATGGCTTCTTCCCCCCTCCGCCGCCGGTGTCTGGATTTTTGACAGATGTCGCAAACAGCACCCTTTTGGGTCCACGCAAGGAGGAGGAGAGGTAAAAGAGCAGGTGTCCAGGTGAAATTTAGACTGCTCTTCAGACGAGGATTAGCGGATAAGCGACGTCGAGCATTTCTGGTCACCTGTGCTCAGACTGATTGAGAATTTTTCTCCCTGCTGGATTTTGCAAGACCTGGACTTATGAGATCGTGTTACCTTAGGAGTGTTCATCCAGACTCTCCGGTTATTTGGCCCTCTGCCCCAGCAGCGAGTGGTATCTATGATCGTCACGGATCGAACCCGCAGTTTCTACGTCCCCTAAAACGGGTCAGTTTCGGTAATGGTTTGACTTATTCCTCATTGAGCATGGCGCTTCTCAATGCCCGATCTATGACAAATAAAACATTCTTGTTGAACGATCTTATTCTTTCCAAAAAGCTGTATTTTTTATCTTTAATTGAAACCTGGCAGCGCGATGGTGACTATTCTTCCCTTATCGAACTTTGCCCGGGCGGGTACTCCTTCATCAGTTGGCCGCGGACTTTTGGTCGTGGAGGAGCTCTGGCTGTGGTGTATCGAAATTGGTTTCACTGTCGCTCATTGATGGTTGAAAAATTTTCATCGTTTGAACTACAGCTGGTTAAAATTGGAATTAAAGACCCGTGTTACTGTGCTGTAGTGTATCGTCCACCTGGCCATAACAGTCAATTTTTAAAGAAGTTCAGTGACTTTTTGTCTTCTATCTTGAAGTTGTCCAGATTGGTAATAATTGGGAATTTTAATATACACATTGATGATGACTCTGACCTCTTTGCCAGAGATTTTTTTTAGCATCATGGACTTGTTTCATTTTACACAGCATGTGTCTGGCCCCACTCACACCAAAGGACACACTCTGGACCTCGTTTTTACTATTGGCTTAACCATTGA
>VUQG01042765.1:6901-17665 GCA_015106755.1 Etia nguti
AAATATAATTTAAATTTTTTTTTTTTTTGTTTTATTATTTTTTTTTTTTTTTTTTTTTTTTTTAAACTGAGCCTGAATACTTTAACATAATATTTATGGTAGTAGAATTAATCTGAAGCAGCAGCTACATAAACAGGTGCCCTTTGCTCTCTAATGTGAGTTTTTTTTTTGTCTCTCCAGAGATCCTTACTCTTAAAGAAGTCTTCCAAATAGCCAGTGATGGTAAGCTGTACCTCATAAACTAAAGTCAATTCACTTTATCGCCTACACATTACACTTGCATTACACGTCCAGTCATGAAAGCCCTTCCCACGAAGCCTCCGGCAGATAGGCTTTGTGCTGATGTTAATAACCGAGGAGTTTTAGGGCTGTGCAGAGTGATAGGGACTTTTAGTGCATGCCAACCTCGCTCTGTAACTTTGTGCTGTCTGCCACTTTGTGACGAATTTGCTGTGGTTCCTAAACTGTTTGTAATAATACCACTTACAGCTGGTCATAGAATATCTAGGACGAAAGAAATTTCATAAACTGACTTCTTGCCAAGGTGGCTCCTATTAAACTACTATGCTCAAATGCAGTGAGCTCTTTAGAATGACCCATTCTTTCATAAATGTTTGTAAAGGCAGACTGCATGGCTAGGTGTTTGATTTTATGCATCTGTGGAAATTGGACAGAAAATACCTGAATTCAAACATTTAGAGATGTGGTTCAGTACTTTTGTACTACATGTAGTTTATGTCTAGATAAATCACGCATGTGCAATATAAAGCTATCTGAATCTGACCCGCAGTGTTTGAAAATTAGAGTAAGAGGCAGTATAATTCTAGGCCAGTCACTGCAGTGAGCCTTTACTGCTGTTTAATTCAGGCAGTGCAGCAGTTCATATCATACAGTTGACAAGACTAATATAAATGTTCATCTAACATTTAGTACTTTAATTCTAACCTCTAACCATGTTTCCATTTGATCTTGGCAGTATGGCCATCTGGAGGGGAAAAAAAGTTGCTTACGCATGAGATTAAGCCCAAGTTTTTATCCTACCTCACAGAAATTCCCCAGTTCAATGGTGGTTTTCAGTCAATCAGATATATTTTGCATCGAATTAAAGGGTACTATTGTGTTGTAAACCTTCATGGCTGTCCTTAACTATGGATATAGCTCGTGTTATCACTCCCCAAACAACACTACAGCAGTTGAACCCTGTATATATCACAGTGCTTTCATCTCAGCTTTCATTTAAATCTTTTTTTAGTAAATTCTTAACTTTAGATCTTAAATTTGAAAGAAAAATCATTGAAATGGCACAAATAGATGCTAAATTACTTGTAATTGTGAAATGTAGTTAGTTTAGTTATTCTTAGTGTGCATTTCAGGCAGTTTCAAGTTTTCTAACCATTAAAAGGGCAAAATATATTTTACTATTAAAAATCTTTTCTGTGTCTCTGTGTGCAGATCACGACGTGGCAATTAACAGATACAGTCGCTTATCCAAGAGGAGGGACAACGACAAGGTAACTGCTTTTAGATTTGCCGTTCATTACTTCATACCTCAAATTATAGATTGACTTTCGTGGTAATGGTTTTATTTTACATGTCCATAAATGGTAAATCATATTCTGGAAAGTTTTCTATTTAACTGTAAAAATGTTCACAGTTAGATGGAAAGAAGCTTAGCAGCTTTGTTTAGATAGGAAGGCTGAGCTGATAAGAAGAAGCTGCTTTTTTTTAATGTTTTTTTGTTTAACCATTTACAGCTACAGGGGTCTGTGGATAATTTTCATATTTTGCATGTTCAGCTCACTCATTGTGCTTTGTCAAAAAGACACATTAGTATGACTTAGAACTGAAAGAGCTAAATGCTTTCTCTGTTTTCCCTTAATCTTCCAAATCACTGAAGTTTATTCATTTAATTTAAGCCTTACTATATTAATGAAAGTAATATATATAGTAAAAAAAATATATATATATATAGTAATTTTTGTTCTTTCTATAAAAATAAATCTTACAGAAACTGCTTTATTTAAAAAAATCAAATAAATAACAATAAAAAAACCCTCAGTAGTATTTTTAGTTAAGTTACAGGAAGTGATAACTGTGTAGAAATGCAGCTGCGATGAAGGATGGGTTGGGTTGTTTTAAAAACTCTCATCAAGTTTCACGTTCCTCAAAGCAGCAGCCTCCTAGAAGGAAAATGATTATCAAGACCAAATGATATTATGTGAGTGAATAATGTTATCTGGCTTTTTACTGAAATAAGAGTCTTGTGTATTGTAGTTACGGGCAGAGGTGGTGGAGGATGTCTACACCTCCCGCAAGAAACAGCACCAGACAATGATGCACTACTTCTGCTCACTGAACACTCTGCAGTACAAGAAGAAGACAGCTCTGCTGGAGCCGCTGCTGGGATACATGCAGGCACAGGTGCGCACGCCTTTACTGCAGAATAATTCAGTTCAGCTGTATTTATATAGTGCCAAATCATAACAACAGGCACCAAAAGGTGCTAATCAGACAACTCCTATGAGCAAGCACTTAGCCAAAGTGGGATGAAAAACAGGAAGAAACCTTCAGGAGAATCAGGCTCAGGGAGGGGCGGCCATCTGCTGCAACCGGTTGGGGGTGATGAAAGAGAGACGGGACCAGTACACCTCAAAAATCCAACAAATGGGGATGTTAACCAAATGTTAACTGAATTCCATATGTGGCTCAGGTCAGAAATTCTTTTCCATCAGGAAAAGCCAAAACAGTGTGAAATACACATCAAATCCTTAACTTGGCAAAATGTTAATCCCCCTTCTTGATTCTGGGAATGTCTGGAAACAGCTTTAAAATTCTTTGGTAATCCTGCAAAACAATTCTGACAGACATTTTAAGCTGGATGGCAGAAGTTTTTATGTGAATAAATGAAGGTCGGTTTCATTGAAGCTTTTGCACTATCAGTGCCAGCTGTGTATTTTGGAGCAGACAATTTTGTGTCAGGTGATATTCGCACACATGCGCACTTGTGGTGACACATTGTAATCAGGCTTGAATAGGGGAGGAACTGTAGCAACAAAGGTCAAGTAGTCTAAAACACCTGGGAAGCATCCAAGAATAGTTTATAATAGGAAAGAAACTTGATGGAAAACGCTTTGAGCTCAAAGAAGGATATGAAGGAAAATTCAAAGAAAAGGAAAAAGATAATCGTGGCGCTCTGAGAGTCAGACTTTTTAATCTGATGGTGGATGTTGTTGATGTGGGTCTTAAACTAAGATGCCCCAAATATGGACTAAAAAAAGTGCATTTTAAATGTGGCATAGGTATTCATGTTGTTTCTTTACCTTTCACGAAGAATAGTTCAGTGTATCCTTTGCTAAAGGAGGTAACAAAGGAAGCACTGAAGAACCTTTTCTGAGAAGTTAGAGAATTGAGTGAGCTCCTATTATGACGACCACACACACACTTCCAGGTAACTTCACTCAGTTAGGAATTCTGAAAACTGATATGTCATCAACAGCCGGTGAATGAGGGCAAGGACAAACATGGATTGCTTTTACTGCCATAAGGGGGAGACAGAGTTTCTGCAAAGGAGATTTAAGACCAAAACAGTGTGAAAAGATGCAGAAAACTGTGAATGCCTTGAATATGGGATATTGTGGTGTTTAAGTACTGCTGACATCATTGTCGAAGCTAGTTTTTGTTGCACTTTGTAAACATCCATCCATCCATTCTCTGCCGCTTATCCTTTTCAGGGTCGCAGGAGCCTATCCCAGCTGTCTTAGGGCGGGAGGCAGGGTATACCCTGGACAGGTCGCCAGTTTGTCACAGGGCTAACACATAGAAACAGACAACCATTCACACTCACACCTATGGGTAATTTAGAGCTTCCAATTAACCTATCCCCACTAACTGCATGTCTTTGGACTGTGGGAGGAAGTCGGAGTGAACCCACGCAAACATGTGAAGAAAATGCAAAACTCCACACAGAAAGACCCCGGCCTGATGGTGGAATTGAAATCAGGACCTTCTTGCTGTGAGGCAAAAGTGCTAACCCCCGTGCTGTCCCCCATTTTGTAAAAAGTTGTAGCAAAATAGATGCTGTAAGATGAATATTTCTTTGTAGCTATAATCATGCAGTGCTACAATTTATCATCATCATTATCAAATATTCATTGAATGGTCTTACAGCTTTAGAAAATTTGATACCAGATAACTACATGTGAGTCCCTCAGGTGAATTAACACAACAACATTAACTGCTAACTGGTAGCAGAGAGAAACCTCAGACTGCTGCCGTGCTGTAGTGCAAAGGAAAGTGACTGTTAGACGAGTCACATTTATTTGAAGTCAGCTCTGAAGTGACCAACCTGTTTTTGTTCTCTTCAGATCAGTTTCTTTAAGCTGGGATCAGAAAATCTCACCCAGCAGTGGGAAGAGTTCCTGGGAACTATAGGAACCAGTGTCCAGAAGTAAGAACTCCTTCATCCCCAAACTGTTAATTCATTAACGTGGAGACATGAAGATTTTAGCAATGAGTGACAATGAACATGTGAATGTGTGTATAGTGTGCGCCGGGAAATGGAGGAGGAGGTGGGGCAGATGCAACAGACCATCCAGGAGATGGAGAGGGCTTGTGACGCCCTTTATGCACCATGTGACCCCGACCCCGCCCACTCACCTGTCTGTCGCAACCTGACCAGGAAGCAGGGCTACCTGTACATCCGGAAGTAAGCCACAGGAAGACTTCAGTGTTTTATTTCTCAGTGAGCTTTAATCCTGTTTCACCCACAGACCCAGAACAGTGTTTACATTGTCCATCTCTTTTTGGGGTGGCAGTAGCTCAGGAGGTAGAGCAGGTCATCTGCTAATTGGAAGTTTGGTGGTTCGATCCCTGACTGTAAACACTGTGAAATCCTTTTTGTGTCTTTGCTGTCTCACAGTAAGACTGGGCTAGTGTCGTCGTCCTGGGAGCGTCAGTACTTCTTTACACAGGGTGGAAACCTGATGCAACAGGGCCGGGGAGAGGTGGCGGGGGGGCTGGTCACAGACCTCGACAACTCCTCCGTCATGGCCGTTGACTGTGACGACCGCCGATTCTGCTTTCAGGTCACTTCCTTCGATGGGAAAAAGTGAGAGGTCCTTTTTTATATTTCTCTTCTCAGATGTGCCCAACCCCGCCCTTTTTTTTTCTGATTCTTAGGTCAAAATAAGAATCATTTTCTTCTCTTTATTATGTCAGAGTGGTGACACTGCAGGCGGAGAGTAGGAAGGAATGTGAGGAGGTAAAATACTGTTCTAACTTTATGAAGCCTCCTTCGAGTTTGCTGCTGTTTTCTGACGTTGTCTCTCTCCAATAGTGGATCTCCACCATCAACAACATTTCAAGGAGGATCTACCTAAGTGAAAATGCAGAGGTTTGTGTCTACTTTCATGTTGCTTACTGTTCACTGTGGTATTCTTTTGGCAGCTATTTTAGTTGTAGTCTAGCCAGGGAAGTGTGTCCTGAGTAAAATATCAACAACAATATTGTTAGATAGTGCGGCAGATTTTCAGGCAGTCTCTTAAAAAGACCTTAAACTCTTTGCATGGGAGATTATAGATTTTCTGAGGAAACTACTTTGATTTGACTATTTGGCACGAAGTACTGGTAAGGAAGATCTGATCTAATGTCTATGTTCCCCCGAGTTTTTTGTGACTGTGACAATACGCCAATGCACAATTTCTAGACTTCAAGCAGAGTTCAGTAATAAATCACAGTAGCTTGGCACGTACAGAAGCAAAAACCTCTGTATTAGAAACCAGATGCTCACAGTAATTCCTAGCTACTTCCTTTCGGCAGGAGCTTGCAGCCAGAGTGAACCAATCCGCTCTTGAAGCTGTTACACCATCACCGTCCTTTCAGCAGAGACACGAGAGCATGAGACCCACCAGGTAGGACTGTGTGTGTGTGTCGGGGTGGCGGGGGTGAGTGGGTTGTCAAACTAGTTTGGGTATTTCTACCTGTCCTCGCCGTTTAAGGGTTAAGACTTTTTCAAAATTAGGTTTAGGTGAGAGTAATGATGACCAACACCCTCATAACCTGCAATCAGCTGCCATGATTTATTGAAGTAGGGCCCCAGGTGGTCTAGATTTCATTACGGAGCCCTGTCATCATCCTCCTTCTCTCTCTCTCTCTTTGTCTCCCATCCAGTAAGGGGCGAACGGGTCGAGCGAGCAGCATCAGCTCTGTGGGCTCCGAGCCATCGCCTGCTCTTTCTGTGCTCTCACTGGATGCACTGGTTGCCCCAGAAACACCCATCCAGTTTGACATAATTTCACCCGTCAGCGAAGAGAACTCAGGACAGAGCAAAACAGCACCACAGTCCGGCAGGTACGTGTCTGTCAGGGAAAATGATGAATCACTGTTTAACTTTCCAGCATGTGTTTCACAAACTAGCTGGCAGCATAACATGGCGATACCGCCTGACTGCGCAGCACCATCTGCTCAGATTTTAAGGTTCTGTGCTACATGTGCTGCTGACAGTGCTGAGAGTGTTGTGAACATTAGAGTCCAAGCAGCTCTGCCCATATTTACTGTTTACACAGTTTGTGAAGTATGCAATGACAGAACAAAAAGCAAGCTAACTAAACTAATGATGTGAAGACGGATATATCTGAAGCTTTGAAATTATGACTGTTTTGTGTGTTTATGTGCTTCTCTGCAGGAGAAGTAATCCATTTGGGGAGTCAGGAGAGAGCACAGCAGAAGACAGTGAAGGTACTCATGTCTGTCTGTCTGGACTATTTTATCAATATTTATTTATTTATTTACCCGTTGATCTTCTAAAACACATGTACGACACATGCAGAGGTCGTGTTAATGTTATAACTGGGATTCTGGCAAGATTGTATCCAGGATTTAACTGATGTAGAAAAAAAGGTTTAAACTGAAATATCCAATCATTTTTTTTCATTACTTTTTATTACTAATACAGTTTTATCCTCCACTGGCTCATCATTATTATTATTATTATTATTATTATTGTTTTTGTTGTTGCTGTTGTTATTTTCTCTGTGGCCTTCAGTGTTAGTGAATGACAGTATTTTAACAGTGAGCAGAAAATACAGGTGTATTATTTAGATTATAATGGGTTTTAATATTTCCATTATCCATTATTATCCATAATTACAACCAGTTTAAAATAATTTAAAGTGATTTAATTATTAGAAAAGTACATTTAAACCACCAAAGAATCAGCTTTTACACAACTCGAGTGGAACCACAGCCATACATGAAGTGTTTTTTGTTTTTTCTGTTTTTTGTGCTGCACAGACTCGATCCTCCACCAGCTCTTTATCGTTCGCTTCCTGGGCTCCATGGAGGTGAAGACTGCCGAGTCAGTGGATGTCATCTCTGAGACCATGAGGCAGATCCTGGCTGCCAGAGCCATCCACAACATCTTCAGGATGACCGAGTCCCACCTGCTGGTCACCTGCGACTGCCTCAAGTAGGAACTGCAGCGACCTTATGAGTGTGTTGGATGAAGCTGATGTTTGTTGTGTGACCAACTTCTTTTTGCAAAGCAAGCATGAGCCACAGGAACCACATTCAATAGAAAACGAAATAAAATGCCAGCTTGAAATAAACTGCAGTTATCCTCTAATATTAAAATATGTCTGTTATTTTTCAGACTAATTGATCCTCAGACACAAGTGACGCGACTCAGGGTAGGGTGACCCCAGTTTCTCCAGTTTTGTCTTGTTTCTAAGAGTTGAAGTGTCACTTCTGTCTTTGCTCACTGGCATCCTGCTGTGTCTCGCTGCAGTTCCCTCTCTCCACTGTGGTGCAGTGTTTGTCCCATCAGGACAACAAGAGGCTGTTTGGTTTTGTTCTGCAGTCGGCAAGCGGGCGGAGCGACAGCCGAGCCGTCTGCTACATCTTTGAATCGAACAACGATGGAGAGAAGGTTGTGTGTCCATTTATCTGTTTGACTGGCTGTGTAACACATCCTTCTTTCTGTCTGATCGTCTGTCTTCTTCATGCGTTTCAGATCTGTGACAGCATCGGTCTGGCCAAGCAGATCGCCTTGCACTCGGAGATGGTGAGACTGTAACCGGTGGTCATTCATGTGTTGCTGTGGATGTTTACGCTTGTTTTCTTATTGTTGCTCTTGTGATGCAGGACCGTAAAGCGGTGGAGAAGAAAAAGGAGGAGGATAAGGTCAAAGAGAAACAGAAGGAGGAACTGAGCAAGCAAAGACAGATAGAGAAGGTGATCTTTTACTTTTCAACCCAAACCTCACATTATTCCCGTGTTACACCGAATGTGCAGAGTATGCAGAGCAGTGGGGGGGTGTTTTTAGTCTGTAATACAATGTAAACATGTGTTATGACCCTGCCATCACCACTTTAATTGATTAAGCTGTGAGTTTGTTGGACCTTGGGGTCCATCACTTAAAAACATTTTTGCTTTGTCAGACTTAAATGAATGAAAACATTATGTATCTACAGTGCTGTGCAAAAGTCTCAGCCACCATTTTTTTCTTTGCAGTGTGCATCCAAGGAGCCAGTTTTAACTCTTTACCCCTTGGAGTTACCCTTGAAGCTCTTTTCTGAACTAAGTGGTTCTTTTGTAATGGTCGTCAAACCACATATTGAAATGTCAAAATTTGTCATTAAGGATACTGTGGCGGTGGTCAGATGTCATCTTTATAGTTCACTGTGTTTTTTTTTTAAGGTCTTTCAAGTCTTTTTCCACTTATTCTCAGTCCAGGTCTTACACTTGCCCCATTAAAAAGCTACATCTGCCACCAAATGCTGAAAACAACACCACGCGCAAGAAAAAGTTCACTCTTCTTCTCTTGACTGCCTTGCAGGATCTGGAGGAGCAGAGCCGCTTGATCGCTGCGTCGAGTCGCCCAGCCAACCCGCCTGGCTCTGACGGACAGTTCCTAGTGCTCAGCAACAGCCAGTCAGAGGACAGTGATGCTGGAGAGGAGGGGAAGAAGAAGGGTGAGTCTGAAGCTTAACGACACTCAGAGGATGCATGTTTTACCTCCCAGGCGAGTCCCAGCTGGTAAAATCGAGACCACAGCTCAGGAATCAGAGGAGGGGAACACCACCCGCCCACCTATCTGCCCGCCCGGGCTGCCTGGAACTGAAAAACATGTGCTTCCTCTGTGCGGGACTCTGAAGCTTGTGATGGAGGCCTGTCACTCTGAAATGGAGGATAAATCTAACACACCCTCACTGTAAAAGGAAGAAGGGGGTTAGGTGAGGAAACGCCTCATCCAGGACTCATGTTTTATTCTGTGTGTTTAAAAAACAAACAAACAACAAAAAAAAAACGCTGCTTTTATACCGGCTCCACTTTCAAGAAGAGACATGAATATAGATTAACCTCTAAGTTTCTGTTTTTATGTTTATTTTATAAGAAGAGCTAACAAAAATACAGAAGACGTAAAACAAAATGTGAGAAAATATTGAACATGGGTCTGTCGGTACCGGCTCTTGCATGAGTGCACTTTGAGAGGAAGTGATGGTTTCTTTAGCCATGATGAGGGTTCCAGAGGGCAACAGGACACTTCATCCACTTTCTCCATCAGTGTTGTTGGTTTAAAAAAAAGAAAAGGTTAGCTGATGATCTGAAACATAAAGAGAAGACAGAAAGAGAGCATGAGTCTTATGTTGAAAAGATCATTTAAGGATTCCTTCCTTCCTTCCATGTAGTCACTGGCTTCATTTTAACACATCACAGCAGATCTTCACTGATTAGTCAATTAATTGATCAATAGAAAATTAATTTTAGTAACTGCTAACCAACTGTTTTTACAAACACCGTGTTCAATTTATTAATATTGTTAGATGTTATTTAGCTGCAGGAAAATGTGGCTGGATTTTTCAGACGCTGTTTAGACCAGGGGTGGAAAACTTATATTCTTTATAACATTAAGTATATTTTGCTTTTTATGGAAACGGACATTTGTAAACAACAGTTAGACCCTTAATGCTGATCAGTTGACACTAATGTTAATATAACTGTTAAGTAAAGTTTAAATTGACCCACTCTTAAAGGGACATCTTACAGTCCACTCCAGCTTCATGTTTTTATTCTTGGACTTGAGTCGTGATTCACGGTTCAGAATCATCTTTATTTATCTTATACTGGACCTCGATTAAACTGTTGGACTGTAGCTATTGGTTTCTTTTTCTGGCATGCCTCACCTATGGATGTATTCAAAGCTACATTTTGATGAGAATAATGATCAGTTTTGGTCTGTTCGTCTGTTTTGGGGTTTTTTGGTGTATTTTTCCCACAAATATCACTTTAATCTTACTTAGTTACCTTGCATATTCCTCCTACAGTGGTTTAATCCTCCACTGACAGGGCCTGCCTCACTTTTTAAAAACCACTAACAAAAGCCAGCTTTCTTCTGATTGGCTGCAATTTGCGAACAGAAAGTTTGAATAGCAGATAATAATAATAGATTCACTTTAAAGATGTGTAACTGAAAACCTCCCGATTAAAAATTCACATGTTGTTAACCATCCAGTGGGCTGATTCAGCCCCTTAGGTTATATGTTTGACACCCCTGGTATAGACCAAATGCTCAAATGAAAAATATTTGGCCTTAAGTGTGTAATAAGTAATATTCATTTGCCAAACATCTAGTACACACTTTGTGGTTCATATCAAGTTATGTTTTCATTTTGCCTTTGGATATGAACTCACAGAAACTGCCCGAGTGCTTTTTGACCACATCTGTGCTCAGATTAAAAAAAAAAAAAAAAAAGGCAAAGGTGTGCG
>VUQG01042765.1:17685-28758 GCA_015106755.1 Etia nguti
CATCTGTGCTCAAAAAAAAAAAAAAAAAAAAGGTCAAGGTGTGTGGAAATTTTTCCCAAAATGCACTTTTGAACGTTTCTCTCATAACACCGATCAACCCAGGGTACCAGTGCTTGTTTCTGTTCCTCTACGTCATATGAAACATGAAACTGGAGCAGATATTGATGCTTAAAGAAGATTAAAGAATATTAAAGCTAAACGAAAAATTAGAACATTGACACTTAAGCCTAAAATTGATTTGGCTGCCATTTTTTTTAACAGACAACTTAAATGTGTTTTTCAGCCCTTTTATGCGTACCCCTGTTGAAGAAGAGATGAGGGTTCAGAATTGTGGACTAATTAAAAAAGCCCCAAATTTCAGTTTACTTAAAGGGCCTGTAAGTCAGAAAATCTTTGTAGAATGAAGGTAAAATTTTTCATGGCTTCATTAAATATGAAGAAGTTATTGTGTCGTTAAAAAAACAATAAGCTGAGTTTGAGGAAGTCAGCTGGGAACTCATTTTACATGGTGACCCGTGATGACGTTAACAAGGCCACATGAACTCATACTGGCTACTAAAGGTATCTGCTTAACATAGAGGAAGTGCTAAATCCACAGTCCTCAACAGCATGAATAAATTTGTGTTGTGCACTAAAAAGACTTCATCTTTGGAGGATGCCAATTTGAATCTTAAAATGTAGGAGCCTCGTATTTGCTCCTGTTAAATATTGGAGTGTATTTTTGTACAGATTTTACACCGAAAGCACAACCAGTATGAACAGAAATATGAAAATTTGATTTAAACCAGAAAAAAAATATTTCTATTTAAACCAGACCTGAAAAAATTCTGAATTTAACGTTTTTTTACTTTCGTATTTATTAGGGAAGCCATATCATGTCATAATCAGTCCAGTATTCCAGCATTTCAAGCTGTTTGTATGCAGTGTTTGTATGTGTGTGTTAGCGTGCTGTAAGGGTCGGAGCCCGTGTGAATGAACGCAGAGTTTGCATGACAGTAACGCTCGTTAATGAGCTCTCCTACCAATTAACCGTGAAGATTTAAGGCCACGTCAGTGAGCCAAAGATGCTTTTCTCTCCTCTCTCGGGTCCGTTCGGGTTGTGAATCGCTGGTCCGACATTTGCAAAGTTGGAGGTCTGTTTAAAAATAAATAAATAAATAAAAGAGAGAAAAGCACAAATGTCCCACAAGTTCCCTCAAACTAAAAGGAG
Organism: Etia nguti; assembly: GCA_015106755.1. NCBI lineage: Eukaryota > Metazoa > Chordata > Actinopteri > Cichliformes > Cichlidae > Etia > Etia nguti. The sequence continues at coordinate 18,896 of VUQG01042765.1, forward strand.
AAAATGGCTTTCTGTTTTCATAAAAGGAAAAACACTAGACTTTAAGCTCCTGTGATACAGTGTTGAAAAACCAATAACCAACTGTGTGTCATAAAAAAACAGACTCCATCTTATTTCACATTATCTGCTGAGTCCGTTTGTTTCCTCTAATGTCTTAATATTTATCAGGCATGCATACGTGGGTTGTTGTTTGGGGCCTTCTATGTTCATCGCACATTTATTCATTAACTTGCATTTCATTTTCAGAGTGATTCACAATGATTATTTGTTTTTTGTTTTATTAAAAAAAAGCTTCATTTTCTTCATGTAGGGATGTAAGAGGTCACAAGACAAACCTCTCAGTTTGTGGGGAGGTTAAAGTAGTGGAGATGTTTCTAAAAAGCCGAAATCAACAGTTACTGAAGATGATTTTATTTTTATTTTAGTTTTTTGGGACATGGGGGGGTGAGATATTGCTTTCTTGTTTTTGCTGTAACCAAGTGAAAGACTCGTGTTGACAGAGCTGCACTTTACAGACAAAGTAAACACGACAGGATCACTGATGTTGAGCTGTAAATATGTTTCAGTGATTGATGTTCCCGTGTCATGATTAATAAAAGGCTTTACGGTGATAATAAAGCACTAACTCCATCCGCCTGACTCAGTTTTCTCTTGTTTTCCACTTCAAGCAAACCTTCACCAGCAGCACGAGCTTCAGACAAACATAGAATGAGGGGAACGTTTAGACAAAGATTAAAAGGATTTGTCAGTGGTATTTATGTCAGCTATGACACAGTGGTGGTGCGGTGAGCTATACCAGCAACCAAATGTATTTTTTAATCTGTATTTTATTTGTGTAATGGGCAACTGTTCTGGTTGTATAGAGGTCTATGAGCTGTGCTTTTTGGCAGTTTCCTGAAGACTTTATGGGCTCAATAACTTCATTCAGGTCTTAGTTAATAAAACATCAAGCTCATTTAGTAAGTTTTAGTCATTATTTTGTTATACTTTGTTTTAGCAACTTATCTCCACTTAAGGTGGATCTGCAAGTTGTTTTGTATTGGAAAAAAAATAGTTTTAAACAAGTGATGATTTTTAATGATGATAATTTTCTGTCACATGATTTATATTATTATTGCATAAAATGATACTTGGTACTGGACTGATACCAAAATTTGCAATATCACACAGCACCACTAGATGAGTCGCCTCTTCATCAACTTAAAACAGCTTCTTGCATAGGGACGATCCACACATGCAGTATGTTTTCACCATAATTAAAAATATCAAAACCAACTTTTTTTTAATGTTTTATTTATTATGTATGAAAAACATTTTTTTCCACACATTACATACAACGAATGATGTATTCAGTAATTATAAGTTTTATATTTTGTTTGTCAATTTAGAAAACAACAAGTTTGCCCAACAGACACATATAAATGTAATCATAGATTTCTTTGCACATGTACAAACTGACAAGAGCAAAATCTGTAATGAGGGAGGTCTGCTGATTTCTTCATTAAGTTAACATCATAAAGTGGAAGACAACAACATATAAAGGCATCAATACAAATATGAATTTTTATCAATGTATTTTTAATCCAGATTTAAACCCACTTGAATATGAAAGATTATAAATGTTTGAGTTTACAGAACTTGGCACTTGTTCCAAGAACAAACCAACCATTAAGTCGAAGTCCAGCATGGAGCGGCTGAGTGAATGTGGTCTGCACTCTGTGGAGGAGGGTCATGGTTTCAGAGATGCTGTAGAAAGACAGAATACCTGCACTGTGATCCAGGTACACTCCTATTCTGGAGGACTGAGGACCTGAGATGGGGGTTTGGATGTTGTTGTGCCAAAATGTATAACTGTTTTGGGAACATTTCAATGCCCAAGATCTTTCATTACCTCCAAATCCACATTCATTCCCCCTCCCTGCTCTGTTGATATTCTTGTATGCAACGGCTACATGAACTCCTCCCCTCCACTCAACTTCCCAGTAACAACGTCCAGTCAGTCTATCTGTGCTCAGAACCTGCCAGTAATAAGTAAATCTGTCTGGATGATCAGAATAGGCCTGTTGTTTATTCATTGATGTCGTTTTTCTGTTTCTCTCTGATAACAGCAGCCATGTGTTTGCTGTGTTTGGATCCAGTGTGATTTCATGTGATAATTTTAAGAATCCAGCTCTGGTCTTTGGCTCTGCTTGTGGATCTGAGAGTAAAACATCCACTTCAGTGACTATCAGTGAGATGTCTGTGCATTTCTCTCTCAGAATGTGCTGTAGTTTATCTCTGACCTCTGACACAGCTGCTGTCACAACTTCAAAGTACCTCAGAGGACGGATATTGATGCTGGATGATTCTGTTGAGTCAGTGAGTGCTGACAGTGAGAGATAATTGTGTATAAACTGGTTGTGATCCTCTGTGTTTAAGAGCTCTTTCATCTCAGTGTCTTTCCTCTTCAGCTCAGTGATCTCCATCTCCAGCTTCTCCTGAAGCTCTTTGACTCGACTCACTTCAGTTTCCTGCTGGGATCTGATCTGCTGCTTCACATCAGAGCAGCTTTTCTGGATGAGGCAGATCAGCTCAGTGAAGATCTTCTCACTGTCCTCCACTGCTTTATCAGCAGACTGACTGATGGCCTCCACCTCGTGTTGAAGGAGTTTCACATCTTTTTCTCTGTCCTCGATTCTCTGCTGAATATTTTCTTGACTCACCTCGAGCTCCTTCTGCCTCTCAGTCCTTTCTGCTGCAGTTGAGATTGTGTTGTGGCCTTTATGTTCATCCATTGAGCAGAGATAACAGATACTCTGATGATCAGTACGGCAATAAATCTTCATCACCTCATCGTGATGAGAGCAGATGTTCTCCTGGAGCTTCTTGGAGGGCTCCACCAGCTTGTGTTTCTTGAATGTAAGTGAATCATAGTGCGGCTGGAGGTGTTTCTCACAATAAGACGCCAGACAGACCAAACAAGATTTCATGGCTTTCAGTTTTACTCCAGTGCAGAAATCACAGGCCACATCTTCAGGTCCAGCATAACTGTGATCAGAAGGAGCAGCTTGGAGCCCAATCTTCTTCAGCTCATCCACTAAATCTGCTAGCATGGTGCTCTTCACCAGCGCAGGCCTTGGTGTGAAAGTCTGCCTACACTGGGGGCAGCTGTGGATTTGCTTTGTATCCTCAGAATCCCATTGAGTTTTAATACAGTTCATGCAGTAGCTGTGTCCACAGGGAATGGTCACCGGATCCGTCAGTAAATCCAAGCAGATTGAACAGCAGAATTTTTCCTTGTCCACTTTATTTTTTTGCTGTGCCATTTCACTCTGTCAGTGACTCTCGGTTAGTTTCACTTTGTCTGAACAGAAACAAACTCTGTTCTCTGAAGGGAACAGATCTCTGCTCTCAACCACCTCCCACAGGAAATGAGGCTGAACTGCAACTACTTTTGGCAGCATGTTGTTTAAATCCATCCTTAAACATAGAGATCAGTAAAAAGGAAGTGCCGTAGAAATATCGCGATAGAGCGACAAAAAGCTGTTATGAGAGGCAGAATGTGCTTTTCATGCAAGCATGACATGCAGGCAGCTTAGGAATTCATTTATTATTTTTCCACGTTTTGGAAAGTTAATAAAGTTATTCAACTTTATATTTTTAAATTATTTAATCTTAATTGAATTCAATTCTTTTTTTTAATATATAGCGCCAAATCACATTTTTTCCATCTCTGAAATTGAAGCTATTGCACTTTAACATCTTTTTCTCCTTGGAAAATACAAAAATTGTACCTTTACTGTTGACAGAACTCTTTGTCCCTCCTTCAAGGCCACCTGGGTCCACTGGAGACTGCTGACCTTCGCTTAACCGGGCGTGGTGACACTTTCTCTCAGCTGAACACGGGACACACACACACACACACACGCACGCACGCACGAAACATGTACACTGATACTGATACGCACTTTCACCCTCCCTCCCCCGAATCCAACGCCTCCTCCCATGCTTACCTCCCATCCGATGTGGACAGCGGATCAGCTGGAGGCGCGATCAAAACCGCGGTCAAGTGAGCCGTCATTTGTGAGCCGCAGTCAAGTCAGCCGCCTCTTTTCCGCCGCATTAATTTTCTTGCGCTTCTACACCGGCCTTTACGGCAGCGTCTTTTCTCCTTATTTCCCGATCGAAAGCATAGACCCGCGCAGGTAAATACATTTATTTTTTATATTATATTATATTTTATATTATAATATTATGTAAATGTATTTACATTACAGCAGTGTACATCCCACCCAGTGCTAACGCCAAATTTTTTAACAATAAGTTAAAAAATAAATGTATTTACCTGCATGGCTCAAGGACAGTCGTCAGCTTTTGGAGTTTTACCAGCTCTGATGGCGTTAAAATGACTAGCTTGTGCTTTTGTTTGTCTAAAGCAGCAAAAACAGCCTCTTGATTCTTTAGTAGATGAGAAACCATATCCAGTGCTGAATTCCACCCTGTGGAAACATCCTGTATGAGTGGCTCTTTCTGTTGCCCCAGTCTTGTTTGCTCCTAGTTCCTCCATATTGACGGGGCTGTCTGTAATGTATCTAATTTTGGTTTTCAGTGTCATGAAGCTGTTGAATTTTACTTGAAATAGTCTTTCGACACAGCAGTTGGAAAGTTGGATCACTGTAGCACATTTTCTAACCCCCTATCTTCAGCACTGGATATGGTTTCTCATCTACTAAAGAATCAAGAGGCTGTTTTTGCTGCTTTAGACAAACAAAAGCACAAGCTAGTCATTTTAACGCCATCAGAGCTGGTAAAACTCCAAAAGCTGACGACTGTCCTTGAGCCATGCAGGTAAATACATTTATTTTTTAACTTATTGTTACTCTTTCTTCAAAAAGCTCTATAGTTGACAGTTATTGTGTAGATGAGTAATGACTTTCTTGAAATGTCTACTACAGGTTTGTGACTGAGCTTCTTGGAGGTGAGACGTGTCTAGTGGTTTTACCTGCTTTCTGCCACCTGCATCACACCATGGAGGTCTCTGATGATGACTCAAACTACATTTTTAAGACTGCCTTCACAAAGGACCTGTCCCAACGTGTAGCTACACTCAACCATTTATACACAATGCAATTGTGCTCATAAACGAGTTGGTGCTCCGTGTTTTGAGGGTCATAAGCTTTGTCCGGCGCCATGACTGGGCTGAAAATATTGAGGGGTGGACGTAGAGCGCTTGAGGGTGCTTTTTGCGGCATGCTTACACATAAACTGATAATGGTTAGAATAAGTCTCTGGGTCAGGAAGTCCAAACAAGATGTCTTGAACTGGGCCTTAGAAAGCAGATACGAGGTGAGATCTGAATGAACGGGGAGGATTGGCAGCAGAAATGTCTTATATCGGGATATGAGATTTTGGTCATATCGCACAGCCCTAGATATAGCACTGTCTTTGAAGCTGGGTTTAAGAAATTAGTGCTTAAAGTTAGTTTTAAAAACATGTTTAGCTCCATCTTATGTCAGTACAGAATGTGACTGACATGTCCCCTTTAAGTTAACAGTTGCTAATGTTCGGTCAGTCACTTGAAGAAAGACCTGGGTGTATTTATCAGTGGGCTATGTCACTGAACATGTTATTGCTCAAAGATAAAGTTAACACATTCACTGAGTGTGACAACAAGAAGAGACTTGAACTCAGATGATGCCTCTGAAGCTTGTCATTATTATGAACTAAGTTTTGATAGGTGTTATAATAGGAAAGACATCTTAGGGAAAAGAGAGAAGAATTTATTTTTTTTTTCAGCAGAACATCATAAAAGGTTTAAGGTTTAATGACCCCCTGCAGTCTTCTTGTAAACAAAAGCTAGAAGGTCAGCCATAGAGTGAGATGCATCGTGCATCTTTCTCCTGCTAATCGCATGTTTGAAGTCTTTTAAGAGCAGCAAGTTATTTGTTGTTCACTAACACCTTGCTGTACGTTACAGCTACCTGTAAGTCAGTGGAGGAGTGTGACATGACTGGGAGGGTCTGTATGATGTCACTAGCATACACAAAAACGGATCAGTCTTGCTAGAACTAGAAAATTCAGGAGGGAATCTTTAGATATTTGTAAAATTCACATTAATGTTTCAGTATTTGTTTCCCTTTCATTTGGATTTATAATAAATCTGTTCATAAAGTGCTTGAATGGTGTCTGTTACATTTCAGTCAACTGACATTGTTCCAACAAGTCTGCACTGTGAAGGATGTATCTTAGCTTGGCTCTCTGTTTTAGATTTAGCAGCTTCTTTAGGTGCTGCGGTCAATCTTAAAAAAACAAAACAAAACGAAAAAACAGAACATTGAAGAGAATATATCCGAGTCAGCAATAGCAAGTTTGATTGCATCCATCCAGCCGCTTCCACTTATCCTTCTTCGGGGTTGCGGTGGGGCTATGGCACTTGGCCACAGGTGGCGCTAGTTGACTCAACTCCATTTGAGTGCACCCAAAGTAAACTGCACGCTTTACTTGTGAGGCGAAAACGCTGAAATCAGAGTAATAAAATGTACGAGGGGAACGATGACAGAGACAAGATTCTCCAGATTGTTGATTCTTGCTGTCCTGTGAACAGCATTGGCGTGGTGACATTAATTTGTTTGCCGTTTTCACGGTCTCCTCGTGTATGAGAATATCACCAGGTAAACTCGCAAAATTTTTAATGTTTTGTTGTTCAACAGCAACAAGACTGATAAACTGTGTTTAAGGTAACCTCACAAATGTCACAGATGAAATATTCAGTGTTTGTTGGTTTGTCTGTTGCCTGCTACAGCGAGTTAAGGAGGTGCAGATTCCAGGTTGGGCTCGTGGTCCCAGATGAGGAATGCAGCGTCATGACTTTGAGAGCTTCTGGGCTGGCAGACAGTGAAATGCAATAGTCTTGCCACGACAATGAGAGCAAACGCCAAGCTGCAGGGTTTCCAGAGAGACCCAGTGGATTAGTTTTAAAGCGAAACCCTCATTTGATTCCTGTTTGGCCTTAGTTGATTCACAAACTAGGTGGGAGAGTCTTTCTACATTTATGTTGCAATACGTTGGACATGTAGTGTGACAGCCAGTGGGATTGGCCTTGGCTGTATCCCAATTCAGGGTCTGTAGCCTTAAAGGCCGCATTTTAAGGCTGATTACGTCACAGCGGCGCGACGAAGGCTGTCCCAATTCAAAACCTGCTCGAAATGCGGCCCTCAAATGCGTCCTTCATTTCCCTGAATTTTAAGGATGGCTCGATGTATCCTTCGTGGCCCAATATATCCCAGAATGCATAATGCAGCCCAGCCAATTCAGTTTGTAACGATGGCAGCAGGTACAGACGCGGTAGAAACAGCGGTGGAGGGCACTCACATTCATAAATGTATGTTAGTTCGGAAGTAGCGACACAAATGTCAAGATGCAAAAGTTAATGGAAGTTTAATTGTACATGTCAAGGTGAATTTATCCACAGTCATTACACGTAGGTGACTGTAAATGTACAGTCCCGCTGATTTGTAACTGAACGGTTAGTGTTAATATTACTCTGAGGGTCACCAAATAAACAGTTTAAGATATTAACAGGCAAAAATGTAGCTGTGTAAACTCCAAATATCTGTGCAATGTAGCAACACATCACATATCTGCAAAAGTGCTCTGACGTACTTGGAGATGTCTGTTACGATAACTCATTTAGCCGGCGAGAACTGCGGACTCCGTTTTAACGCCCCCGCCTGTGGTCTGTCGCCACTCAGGTTAAACATGATACATGACTCACCCAAATAACTCAAGTGTTATTGCTTGGCTTATGTCAGTGTTGTATTTGTTCCTGAGAAAATCGGTTTGGCTGAGATTTAAGTTGGGAGTCTTCACACAGCTGAATGTGCAAACGTATTATACCCTACGTCAAACAGAAAAATGATGAAACAGAAGTGTGACATGGTAGAGAATTTACTCCAATGTCTTGTCATATTCCAGGGAGTAAGGAGCAGACGGCTGAGCACATCAAACTCCGGGGTGAAAACGAACACCTGTTCACCGGTGCCAAGAACTCAGCCGCTGTGGGTTGGAGGTATAGCAACAGTATGCATGTATAAATCTGTTGGGCATAATGGAGAGTGCTTGTCCTTTCTTGTAGTTCCAAGTTGGCACATTTTGCTGTGGATCCTGTTCAGGGATTAACATGATTGACATGTTCTATCATATTCCGTCTGTTAGGGCAATCCTGGAGAAGATGGGCCTGGTGGGCCGAATCACCCCATTGCAGGCGGGGGGGGTGGAAAAAAAATGGGACAAAGTGTGTATAGTACCACTGGAATATGTATTATTTGAACCTATTCATGTAAACCTGTACTGTTGCTGTTTTGGTGAACTGCCACTTTTGATTCCCTCTCCCGTTACGATTGCAAGTATCCCGCATCAGGTGAGGGGGTGAGTGGGAAGACCACTGCTGCTACATGGCCCTGGTTTGTCCCAATGGATGAGGTGTTAGGACAGAGGCCTTCTACCAGGCCTCCAGTCCTAATTCCCTCCATCCAGGAGGACACTCCAGGGCGCAGTTCAGCAGTGGGCACCCAAGGGCAGGATGTGGAAAGGCAGGAGGATGAGGCCCAGCTGGAGGCAAGACCAGAAAAGAGGAAGAGGGACGGGGAGGATGAAGTCCTGGAATTAATCAAAGAGGACATGAGGCTGCAGAGGGAGATTGAAGAAAGACGTGCTGAGCAAATGGACAGGCTCATGTCTACTGGTGAAGGTTGTGGGGGGGAGAAAAAAAAAAAAGGAAGTGTAAATACGACCCATTGTACAGGGAGTTACACTTTACATATTTATGTTTGTGCAAGATATGTACAATGTGGACGAAATAATTTAAGTTCTGTAAATACAAGTCACACTTTTTATTTGAATTGTTGAACAATGTACAACATGAACAGAATGTACAAAGTCCTGTGAATAAAAATCATTTGTTATACTCCAACTGAATTTGAATCAGTTACTCATACTACGTACACGTCACAATTTATGTGTAACTGCATTAGGACAGTGTCTGAACTGAGGGAACACCATCAGTGCACCACAAATGGAACAAAAAACCCCAACACAACATGACAATTATTCACTAGGACTCATCACTGAAGTCCAGGATCAACCTGAGTGTCCCAGTATGCACAGGCACTGTTAACTAGGCCTGTTATTTGGCTGACCAGGAAGTCTCGGGCAGTACTGCTCAATCCGCCGGACCAGGACCACAGACAGGAATGAGGTGCCACAAGTGAGACCCTTGATTTGCGTTTCCAGCTACTGAGTGGAGCATCATACAGCTTGGTGGCCAGGAGTTGTTCAGGGGTGCTTGTTTCCACTGTCCACCGCATCATCTCATCACTTGGGTTTGCAGGGCTGGTGTAACTGACAGCAACCATGTCCCTGAAATGTATGATGAAAGATGCAAGGACAAATTGGTGCTAACAATCCTGTTAATACAGATGTCACAAGTAATATTCTAGCACTCTAACAATGCACTACTAATAGCATACCTGCCTGTTAACAATAATCGTGGTCCTGGGGTACCTCCTCCAGGGCAGACACCTCAGCAGATAGCTGATCCCGCCAGAGAGCACCACTGCCTGCCTCCAAACCAGTCTCCCCCTCATCTTGCACGTCATCCTCGGGGGCCACAACGTCACTAGCACCGAGGCAGATGTTGTGCAGGATAGCACATGCTTTTATGACCTGAAACAGATGCTTTCTGTTGTAAATAATGTCTTTATGGTAAATGGTAAATGGACTGGTTCTTATATAGCGCTTTTCTACTCTTCTGAGCACTCAAAGCGCTTTACACAACTTGTGCATTCACCCATTCACACCCACTCATACAAGCACTTCTAAACTCA
>VUQG01042798.1:0-10173 GCA_015106755.1 Etia nguti
GAAGACCCTTTCTGATGAGGCACTTGCGGCTGGGATGCAAAGATATCTCTTTGCCAGGATGGAGAGTCGTGGGAAGAGGTTCTGCGATAGCTTCCACCACCCCAGTGGGTCTTCCTCTGTGTCTGAGCTGGTGGGATATTTAGTCGCGTTGTACAGGGTAGCGTGAATGGAGGTCTGTGAGGATGAAGCAATTGTTGTCGAGAGTTTTTCTCTATGCTCCTTCATTGTTTGATCGTATGTCACTTTGTGAGCGGTCTTCAAATGATTGAATAAATTTGTAGTGTTGCTCTGTGGTGCAGCTACGACACCGTAGCAAAGTTTACACACTATGTCTACTTGATCCACGTCTGACTCCGCGAACCCATAATGTTTCCACACCACTGAAGTCGTTTTACCTCTCTTTTCAACCAACGGCATTCTTTCTTCAGCAGCCATTATCCTCTCCTCTCCAAATAACTTCTGCTTAGCTTTCCGAGCTTCCCTCGGGTCCTCTTAATTGTTGTGACGCGTGTTCGAAACGCAGAGAGGTGCGCTCTATTTGCCGGAGCAGCGCGAGAGTAAAGCATGAGGGAGGTGCTAATAATCGGCTGTCATTTTTAATGATCGTCGAAAGCCCAGATCGTAATTTTGATTAAAATTCGATTAATAAGCAGCCCTAGCTGTATGTTAATTAAAGTGCCTGTGTGACATCTGTGACACGTAGCTTTGACTAAGAACTCTCTTTTTGTTCTTACTTTATGGGTAGAAAAAATATCGACATAAGAATTTTGGTCCATATCACCCAGCCCTAATAGAAGGTTCCTCTTACTCAATGACAAAAAGATAATAGGTCAGAAAACATGGCTGGACTGAAAACTAAGGATGCACAGCATCTCTTTGGAAACAACATGCACAATCTGGGAAAAATGTAGTACATCCTTACTGTTTTCATTGGAGTTCAGAATTTAAGTAGGAGACAAGTGCAGCAGGTTTTGGCAGTGTGCTTGTCTGGAGAATACAGATATGCCTTAACACAATGTCAAAGAGGAAAGACATCACCGACAATCTTCAACAAATATTTGCTGCATCGATCTGGGAAAGGTTTTAAGAACATTTCCAAACACTGAATGCATCACTTGACAGTTAAAAAGATTATTCAAACGTGGAAAACATTGAAAACAACTGTCAACTGTCTCAGAAATGGACCTCTTAGTGAATGCATCTATGGTATAAGTTTGAACATCCTAGGTGACTTCTGTCTCAGGTTATCTTATATAAAAGATTTTCAGAAAACTTGACTCCTGACCTTGAGGTCACAAAATTCAAAGAGAATTCGGAGATCTTTAATAGATAAACGTATCGTATCAGTTTGAAAATCCCAGGTCACGTCTTTGATTTCACACAATTTTGGCCTCTGAACCTGCAATCATGCTCACTGCAAAATACAACTGATATCTACAGGTGAAAATTTTACACATTGTAACTTGAAGGCTATCAAAACTAAAAATACCTGAAGTGTAAAAGTAGCTGCTTTGCCTGCATAGGTTTTCATTGTCATGCATTGTTAGACTATAGAGTAAAGTAATAGCATAAAAATGCCAAACTTACTTCTAGTGGTTGGGCATGATAGTGCTTTGTAGGATCCCTCAGTTCAGCAGCCTCCTTCATCAGCCTCTTCACCGCTTCCCATCAAAAGAAACAAAGAAACAGGAAAAAAAGGTTACCACCTGCACGGAAAGCTACAGTACATCTGGAAAGTATTCACACTGCTTCACTTGTACCATATTTTGTCATGTTACAGCCTTATTCCTAAACTGATTCAATTCATTTTTCACCTTAAAACTCTACACACAATGACCTACAACGAAAAATCTTTCTTTCTTGCATGTTTATTAGCCCTCTGGAGTCAAATGTATAATTGACTACATCTGATTTTATTTTTATATTTCACCTTTAAAAACCGTTTACCTTGACTTGTTTGATGTCGTTCTTTTCAGCAAAACCTCAAATGTCTAACGTACAATTAATATTTCATTTTGACATACTGTGTTAACACAATGGACCTAAAATTTAAATAAATAAAAAAATCAGAGTAAGACAAAGATTTACTGTGAAAACCACAGACATGTTGAACAAGTTACTTTTATCATTTGAAATGCAAATATTAAAAAAATGTAAGGACAAATTTAGCAAACAATGACGTTAGATACAACTATTTAGATTAAAATGCAGGTAATGCCTCAGTTGTTATTTGTACGACTCTTTACAAAACAATTTGATGCCACACAAATTATTTGTGGCACTCCAAAAAATAGTTCCTGCCTACCACACAACAAGCCTGAGCTTCAGAGAGCATTGCGCCTTCTGTCATCCACCTCGAAACAATGTTTACATTACAAACTACCTTTATTGGCTTTTCGGGCAGCATATGTGACATTCAGTAGTCGTCTCCTTGTTTTGACGCACATTACAAAACAAAAAACTACATACTAGCTACAGTCCACAAACAGTCCACACACACTAAATGTCAGAAATCTCTCAAATCTCAAAACCTGCTCTTCTCACTTTTGACGTCACTCCCACAACATTCCCCTTTTCTTCAGCAACCGAATGCACCTGTTGCCATATAATCTGGTAACTGGCTGCCATTTTTATTTATCTTCTTCTTTTACTCGCAAGCACTCTCTGTTTGCAAGTGCTGTCCTTAGAAAATCCAGTTTTCAGCTCCTTATCTTCAGCTGAGTCGGTTAACTCATTGGGACACAGACACGTCAAGTTCACCATGGAGGATATGAAAAATAACGCGCTAGTTTTCTTAGACTCTGAAATTTCCATCACTAATGGGGGACATTTAAAAGTCGATGTCTATGAATCAGTATTTAAGGTTTGAGTCTCGTCAAATTGGGTGTCATCAGGACACCACAACACAGAGCAAACACCTTTTCCACAGACACACAGCCAGGGCAGCAGAAGAACATCACATCAATACGACTGAGTAAATGTGGTTAAGCCAGCTGAACATTTGCCAAAGAAGAGTTGAAGCAGTTAAAGCCACAAAGGGTGAGCCGACATTGTATTAAATCATGGATTACTACTGGGATGCAGTTTAAATTCATGTGTGAAGGCAGATGAGTAAATACTTTGACAATATAGTGTATATCTAAAGGCTGATAATCTGAAAGCCAAATTCACCAAAGGGCCTGCAGCCAACTTTGGTATGTCTGTTGCTAAGAACTGTAACCCATGGATGATGATGACGAAAGTGAGGCATTAATAGCTTCATCAACATATTCCAGTAAGCTTTGTTTACTGTGTTGTTTGATGTTTTAGCTTAGCATTTTTACTCTGGCTGTAATGAAAGAACACACACAAATTTCTGGAAAATGACTGCAAATTTATTATTTAAAAAAAACAAACAAACAAACAAACAAACAAACAAAAAAAAGCTATGTTACGTACAAGCTAAAGATAATTCTTAAAGCTGCATGACTCTAATATAGTTTTACAATTAGAATTCAAAGGTGATGATAGTTAGATTTGACAATGCAATAACAACAAAAATGAAATTAACATGGTTTTGCTCGGATTTCATTATGACATTCTCTCATTTAACGTTGTATCTGTGCCTGAACACACTGACAGGAACTACACTGCTCCTTATCGCCTACTGAGTTTCATATTCATTTTCCATTTTTGGCTCTGCCTTAAATGGTAAATAAACTGGTTCTTGTAAAATGCTTTTCTCCTCAAACTGAACACTCAAGCGCTTTCTATCCAACATTCACACACACACATACTCCGAGGGATGCATCAGAGAGCAACATGGGGTTAGTATCTTGCCCCAAGCAGATTTGGCATGTACAGTGGAGCAGCCAGGGATTGAACCACCAACCTTCCGATTAGTAGATAACCTGCTCTAGCTCCAGAACTGCAACTACCCCCACAGTAGGCAGACATGACAAGAAAAGCCTTTCCCACACAACTGTCTCTGCAGAAGTCCAGTAACAGGCCCAAGGTGATAATCCTTATATGCCAAATCATCTTATGCAACACAAATGTTGACTATTTGCCACTAGAAATGACTCACACCAGGTCCAAAGGGATAAAAGAGACACTATTACATAATAACAAGCTAACACCAAAGACGTGAAAGGCATAGACAAGAGAATGAAAAGAAAAAGCATCTCCAGACTGTGCGGACTTTTATTGCTCATCTGCTGCTATCACTACTATTACAGCATTTAGCTAAAAAAGGAGACCTAAAGCGCTACAGTTATAAAGACCTGCTCTCAAAAACTGTCACAGTTTTAACGCTGCAATTGTTTAAAAGATTTAGAGCATGTTTAGCACCATCTTATGACAGTACAAAAATGTAAGCAAACGAGACTGATGTGGAGATTTTTGTTCCTATGGACATGTTGATAGATGACAGGATTCCTGATCATGCTTTAGTGAGAAACTTAGTTATGTTTGCGGTGTCATGTAGCAACCCACATGCTTGGGACAAAGACACTATTTTATTGCATAAAACATAGATGATTGCATCTCGTGGACTGCTTTGCCAGCTGACTGCATCGCTCTGTATACCCAGCCGGATGAGGAGACGAGGGAGGAAAAAGTAAAAAAAATAAACAGTGGGTTTGACTTCAGCTTGTCAGTCCAGTGAGTCACCAGTTCACCAGTTAAACATAACACTTCATTAGAGCTTATACTAACAAAACTTCAATATATAAAACGGTGTAGTGGGGGAAACGATCTGATTCCCTACTGAATTTGTAAGTTTGCTCAATTACAAAGAAATAAACCAATAGTCTTTTATTTTTGTAGTTTCGTTTTAACAGAGAGACAACTACGTTCAAATTTATGTTTCATTTTTCCACTGATGAATTTTTCAACACTGTTTATTTTTTTAATTGCTTTGTGATTGTATTTGCCTTAATTTAACGAGTCGTCAGTCGCAGTAAACCCATCAGCAGATAAACTGGAGCAGCTGGGCTACGTAAAAAGTGAAGGGGGGCGTGTTCACGGTCACGTCCAGCAGGTGTGTGTGCAGGAGAATGACGCAGCTATTTCACCTCAAGTCACTACTGCACAGACTCTGGCTCCAAAAGTGTAACATGGCAGCTCCACAAGTGGGAAATTTTGGCTTCGTCTTTGTACTATGGGAGGAAGTGCAGCCAGGTCGTGCATCTTTTCTACAGTCATTTGCTGTGAGCAGATCGGTGGCAGAACTATATTACTGAGGTACACGGGTATGTGTCATTAAATCTATTTATTTCAAATGCAAATTCTCATTAAAGCAACAGGTTTACTTATAAAGTGCTCTGTAGTTATCTCAGTGTCCATCGCTCCTCCTGTTAAATCTCGTTTGTCATTTTTAACCCAGATCAGTCACTCTGAAGGGAAACACAATCTCCAGCAGCTCTGCGCTTAGGAAACAAGCTATTGTGATGACATTACATTATATTGAGGAGGCAGCTGCCCACATTAAACTGTGTCTAACACCAGTTCATGTGGGCATGTTTCCTAAATCAGAAGCAGATGTTAAGCAGCTGACAGGTGAACAGGATGCATGCATGACTGAGGGTCCGTCGAGCTGATCGGTGGTGTCATAAGGAAAATGTTAGCTTGTTATTTATGTTACAGAAAGACAGAGGTACGAGAACGGCGGCAGACTTTTTTTTTTTTTAATTAAGATAATTTAATTGTTGCCTGAAGCTAATGTTGATACATGTATGCATTTGCACGAGATGGAGATGTTGCCCTTTCTTGCCAAGGTCTTTAATCTTGTCAAACCGCAAGACACACTGGCAGAGTGAGAAGACCATTCGATCTGCGGAACATGGAGAGTTAACGTAAAAACCAGTTAACCTGGAACACTGGAGTCCAATTCCTTGTTTGTGGGCACAAATAAAGAAGTTTCTGATTTCAGTTCAATTCTGTCCCAGTGAAAACTGAGAAACAATAACTAGGGCTCACCTCTAAACACTCAGCATGAGGGCTCAGTGACCCTGCCAGAACAGCTTTGAGCCATGCACGTAAAGTGCAACTATCATAACCACAACAGACATAAGACATGATTTATGTTCGGCGTTAAAGTGCGTGCAAACTGCACAAACTTTTTCATTCCCATTTCCATGACTCATTTAAATATTCTTCTCCCGAAAGTGAAAGTCATAAAAATACATACACCGTTTAAAAAAATTTTTTTTTAAAGAAAAATAAAATAAAAATTACGCCTTATTGCTGTGGGTTGCACACGACCAACATGTTTCCTATGTTTCTTAAACTCAACCTTCAAAATCAGCCGATTAAATAGTCCCCTTGATCACTAACATTACACAAGCAGCTAACGACAACGCTGAACACGCAGACGTGTCCTTAATTACGTGTGTAACGTCATATAACTCCGCAACAAGAAAAGTGCAGGGATAGAGCCAGCCGATACAGATTGAACAGACATATGGTTTGCTATGAATATCGAAGAGTTTAAAAAATAAATAAAGTATCCCACACAACAGGAAGAACTCCGAAAAAAAAATACAAAATAAAGGTGCCAGTGTAAACATTTCTATTGGGACGGAAGCTAATGACAGTTAAGCTAATTAAGAAACATTAAAGTTGGATTTTAGCTGTAGGCTTTATCCTAGGGTTCCGAAAGCTGTAGAAGAAGTTTTGGGAGCAGGCTTACCTGGACTCTTAAGGTTGTATTTGCTCTCCATCCTTAAAGAAACTGGGCACTGTGTTGAAGTAGTATTGTTTTCGCTTTCAAGTAGCTAGCTTCCAAATATTAGCGTTAGCTTCGCTTAGCAGCCCGGCTAGCTTGCTTCGTTCTTAAATCTGAGCGATACAGCTCAAACCGTATGTCCCGCTCTCGCACCGGAGCTCCAGTATGCGAATGAGGCAGAAGATGTTTTAGTGATGAGGGGATATTTTTCAACTTCTCTGCTGTTTAGGTTTTGAAACGATTTCTCTAACGTTATCGACGTGACGTCATTTACGGAACGTAAATAGGAAGTGAGATCTGAGGCTACGCAAGGAGTGCGCACATCACTGTTATAAACGGTCATGGCACTAGTCAGGAAGCAAATCATGACCAAAAGATTAGAATTTTATTAGCAACAGGAAAGTGAAAGATTTAGATATAATACTGGTGATGGCCAAATGAAGCGTTCTGAAGTACTGAAGCTTCAGTTCACTACTCGAAGCTTTTCAACACTGTCCTCTTTAGCGACATCTGGTGGCCGGAAATATGAAGAGCAGCTTGAATCTAGAACTTAGAATGACCTGCTTCATTATGATTGGCCGCTCTGCAGAACTTCTGTTTCATGTGACAGTTCTGTGTGATATCGAGCTGATACGATGCTTTGAATATGTGGTTTTTGGATGAAAAAATAATGTTATGTCTATTTTATTAGATGAATAAACTTTTCTTGTTTAAACATGTGCCGTGGTGTGTTCTCCTTTTGCTTGTGACTTCTTGTTGTTTTTTACTAATAAAAAAATACACTATATATAACAATGTACAACACAATCTTACAATAGGTTGGGAGTATGCTTGTGCTGTGAGGTCCCTACCTCCACGTAATTATGTAATTAAAAAGTGGATAGGTACGTTTATATATAATATACTATAACTTCTATATGACGTTTCAGATAGCAGTTTTCAGTAGAATAGTGTTTGGCTGTTTATAAATCCAGAATAATCCAGTACGTGATTTTCAGAACCTACCATAATATTAAGTCTTCACTGTGTCAAGATTATATTCCTTTTGTGTACTCTAAGCATCACAACTTACATTCTTTTGAGAATTTCTCATTTAAAGTTAGAATCAATTTCTGTTCTTTTTTGGTTTTTTGTACTTACTAAAAGGATTTCTGCACTGATTCCTCGTAAAATGTGGTCTGGTCTTAAGGTCAGAGTTATAGATATACATAAAGTGACTTGTACTTTTTATTGGTTTTAAAAAATAAAATTAAAAAACCCACTGATTTATCACTGTCAACACATACTAGGAAAAGTAAGGGAACATCTGTGAAAAACGACTAACAGAAGTAACAATTTTTGAAAAGCTTCCTTAGACACTGGTGTTACAAAAAAAATGTGATTTAAATTGTGGGTTGTAAAGACACATCATAAAAAAGCATGGTTATTCAAAAAGTAAAAGGCTAAACCATGTCCCAATGGAATTTCTTTCCCAGGAAGTCAAAAGAATAATTACAGAGCTGGAAGAGGTTTCCAAAACAGGGCAGGGCTGACACCTACTTTTGTGAATGTGATAACTTGAAAAGAAAGAAACCTGGGATTCTCAAATTGATACCATAGGTGCATCAACTAAAAGTCTCTTCGAATGTCACTGACCTCAACCTTAAGGTCAAGCCCTCTGAAAATGATGCAATAGTTCGAGAATGACGCGAAGTAGGAGCTTTAAATTGATACCATAGTGCGTCCACAAAAAATGTCAGACAAGTTCATATAAAAGTGACCTCAAGGTCAGAATAAGTGTTATGAAAATCTTGTAAATCCAATAACTTTAAAGGATAACATTAACTTTAAAGGCGGCATAGCGTTTTGAAATTGATGCCATAGGTGCCTCTACTAGGAGCAGCACTGGTGGTTGCCAGCATTTTTTTAATAGAATTTGTCTTGATGCATGCTCAATCATCCAGGTAAGTACATCCCAGAAAGTTGATTCTATTCATCTGGACGTAGCGTTTTCAGTGGGAGAAACGTTTCGTCACTCATCCAAGTGACTTCTTCAGTCTCAGCCGACTGCAGGTTTCCCCAACCTTATAAACAATACATTTGCACAATGACTGAAACTAGCACCACTGAAGTAACAATGGGCTAGGAGGTCAGTTCCTTGATCATTAGTATGCAAATTCTCATGACCATTGATCAACAACCACTGATCAAAGCCCATTGACCATTGATCAAAGACCACTGATCAATGGCCATGAGTACCATTCACAGAGAGTTGGGGAATGGATGTAATCACAGCATTGTAAGATGGTGAAAGATGTACCCTTAGGCCCCCTCCTCGATTCAGAGATGGTCTTTCCCTTTTCACGTAAAGGTTGTTTGGTTTCCCCGATGTATAAATCATGGCAATCCTCCTGGCACTTAACAGCGTACACTACATTACTCTGTTTGTGTCGGGGGACCTGATCCTTGCGGTGGACAATTTTTTGGCGCAGCATGTTTTGGAGTTTAAAAGCCACAGAGACGCGGTGCTTAGAAAAAATGCTTCTCAACTGTTCTGATATTCCTGACACATACGGGATCACTACAGGGTTTTCACTTAGGCAGCAGTTGTCCTTCTCTCCTGGATCAGCTGGAGCTTTCTTTAGGCGCTTTCCCAGCTTTGACAAATGTCTAGGTTAGATTTAAAGGGAAGGACTGCTCAGTGGTGTTTGATAAACTGGAAATTTAAAGTTTACATGTAATTCCTCATGTTTTTAAATCAGATATTGGGTCTGTACATGTGACATTGGGAAAAAAAAATTTCATATTGTGAAACAGCAGCAAGACAACCTAAGGTGGACTAACTGTGTTATTTAGAATTAGAATTAGAATTAGAATTCGAATTCAACTTTATTGTCATTGCACATGTCACAAGTACAAGGCAACGAAATGCAGTTTGCATCCATCCAGAAGTGCTTTAGCCA
Organism: Etia nguti; assembly: GCA_015106755.1. Classification (NCBI taxonomy): domain Eukaryota; kingdom Metazoa; phylum Chordata; class Actinopteri; order Cichliformes; family Cichlidae; genus Etia; species Etia nguti. The sequence goes on from VUQG01042798.1 coordinate 9,649, forward strand.
TGGTATAGCTATATTACAAAATATAAATTAGCAATAATATAGATATATAGATATATTACAGAAATGGGTCTGTTATAGGTATGAGGGTACAAAATATGGGTCTATTATGGGTATGTTATAATGTACACGGTATGAAGGTATGTTATGAATATGCTATAACTATAAGTATGTACAGGCTGTAGTGGTGTACAAGCTATGTACAGGCTATGAACAGGATATAAATATGAAAACTATACAGAAATATGAAATTAAAAAGCTATACAGAAATATGAACTAGTAGAATTAAAATTATCGTATTGTACAGAATGATTATTTATACAGAATTATACAGTAGTGCAGTTAAGATAAGTGGAATATGTGAATAATTTCTACAGAGGCTATATAAAGTGCTAGTGGTTGTGAGTGGTGGTTCAGTCCATGTTATTATTATGTGTATGAGGGTACAGGAGTCCATTTGTTTGTTTTTGTCCATTGTGTGTGTGTAGGTGGTTGTGAGTGTGTGTATGTTAAGTCCATGAGTTTAAC
>VUQG01042802.1:0-17521 GCA_015106755.1 Etia nguti
CATGATTCACTCGCAGGGGTTAGAAGTTCGTAGGTCACGATGCAGGGTCTCACACTATACGGCCCGATGCTCTTATGCGACCTGAGTGCTCACACTGTGCGTCCATAAAATGAAGGTTATAACAGAACTTCTGTCGCTCGCTCTCCCTCTCTGTCGTTCAATCACACAGACACGCACACCACCACCATCAACTTTGCTAAATTGCTAATGAAAAACATTGATCAGGCAGCTGTGATTGAGCAGCAATGTAAATCCAACTATTTTCACGGTTGTTGTGGTTGTGATAATTTTGTAAGGCCACATCGAAAAGGCTCGGATGAGCTTGCCAAAGTTCTACAAGTTGTGCCTCCATCACTTGTGTCCAGATCACACGCTGCACTGCCGTGCTACTCCGTCTTTTTCACCGACATTTATGTGTTTGCGCGTGTGCAGTGTGAGAAGCTGCGGTGACACCCTCACGACGGCCGACAGGATTTCAAACAGGTTTGAAATCCTCACGACCTATTTTAGTTTAAGGTTTAAATGTTTTCTTTTTACCGACCAGCTCCTCTTTGATAGCTGCCGCGTCCATCTTGTCATTGCCTGCAGGTGAAGCGATGGGGGAGGGGGAGTTGTGTTCAGTGAAGGAGAGAGGCGAGGCAGAGTAACGTAGCGTAGAGACAAAAGTGGACAAAAGAGAGGGAGACTTGCGTTTCCACAAGTATAATTATAACGTAACATATACTATATCGATATAAACGATATTGTCACATCTCATATAAAAATATATCGATATATTTAAAATCTCGATATATCGCCCAGTACTAGCCATGGGTAAACCCACTGCAGGCTTATGTTCTGGTTTACTGTATTGGATGCATGTTTCACAGTTTTTTATAATATTCTCCAGGATTGAAATGCTTTCATCATCACTGTTGCCTGAGCAAGACAGGAGTTTTTGCAGTCTGTCAACTGATGCATGTCCAAATTGTTTGTGTAGTTTAAGAAGGACCGTCTTTTTCTCCTTTGTTGTCATGTTTTCTGTCACAATGAGAATTTCATCTTCATCACTAGGTGTCTCACTTTTCTCTAGCTGGTTTTTATTAATGTCGCTCTCATTTCTCATGTTTACACAATAATGTCCAGAAGATGTCAGTTCAAGTTTTACAGGTTGATCAAACATTGTTACTTTGTCGTGAGCAATGTCCAAGACTGCACTTGCTCTCTTTAATGAAGTCTTGCTTAAAAGCATCGGTATATCTGCTGGAACCAATTCTGTTTCTATCTTGCATCTAGTTTGTCCTATTTTTGCTGGAATTGTCACTTTCCTTATGGATTGAACAATTTTTCCATCACCAAAGCAGAACGGTCTTGTGCTCTTGTCATCTTTTATTTTTTGTAACTCTTTCTGAGGTAGCTCACTTACATAATCTGCAAGCCATTTTTCTCCACACACAGTTCTTGTACAAGCAGTGACAAGTACAGCAGACCCTAAAGCTTCCATCATGAAGATTTGTGTATCAGAGGGTGATTCGTTTGAAAACAGAGTAATATTACATTCCACATCATTCTTTGATCCCACAGCTTTTGTTAGCTTCACATGTTCTGTTTTGTTAGGACAGTCTTTTGCTCAGTAATACGTTCTTTGGCATACTGCACATCTTGTTCTCCTTCCATATTTGTCAAGTGGATTTGTCCCTGCAGCCATTCTTTGGGGTTGCGTTGAGTTTGAACTACGTTCACGCTTGCCTGTGTACTTTGTGAAGTAGGCGGAGTCGCCCTCTTGTGGCGAAGAGACGTTATCACCGAAAATCCTTTTCAAGGCTGATTTCATGTTATCAAAAGAGACGGTGGAACAAGCGGTAAGTGCTAGCTGTTTGTCTTTAATATTTAGCCCCGCGGTGTCTAGTAGCTCAAATTCCAACACTGCATCTGGTAGTTCCATTTTGAACTTACGTATCTTGTTGTACCGTCGTTCAAATTCGATAATGTAATCCACCATCGACACGCCACTTTGTCTTTTGATCTGATCAAATTCCGTGTAAGCTTTGTACTGTCGATCTTTTTCTTCTTTCAAAAACACAAGTCCAGTTTGGTCAGAAGAACATCCACCCCCATATCCGTGTTGAGGTCATGGGCTGGGATTTCCAGCGCGCTTTCCCTCGCTCTTCCTGATAGCGACAAAGTAATCGCTAGAGCCTGCTTTTTATTTTTGTCTAAGTCTGTAACGAGTCTCCAGATTTCAATTTCATTTTTCCAACTTTCATAAGACATCTTCTCATCGAACAGTGGTGGCACTTTGCAATTCCCAGAAGCAGCCATCCTCTGCTACCAATGTTAGTCGAATAATCACACAACTGACATTAGAACTCCAACTTTAATGGTCGCCTTCCTTTGCACAACCACCGAAAAAAACAACCCTCCAAAACTTCCACCCACTTTCCCGCCTGCACGTAGCCATGCCCCCCCACAGGACACTTGCGCAGTAGGTTACATATAACTTAACATCTGCCATCATCAGATCTACTTTTCAGTGCAATGAAATTACAAAAGCTGTTCTTATCTATATATTTTTTCACAACATTTAGTATTTCTTTATATGTATTTTTTTCTTTAACTAATAATTGCTTTCCTCACACAACAAAAGGCTAAGTGTGTGATTACTGAACTTAACATTAGTCAATGAATGAAGCATGCTAGGATTTGGAAACAAAAAACAAAGGTTACCTGAACCAGATAAATGTTCCATGTTGTAATTAATGTGGGTGAGTTCCTTATGCTTTTCATCCCCTATACCAAACAATTCTGTGTTTCTTACGTGTTTAAGTATGTTTGTGTGCACCATTTATTATTGTTGTTGCATCCTTGAACCAATTTTTATCACAGAAACAGGCATCACATGGGGTAACACAAAAAGACACTCTCCCATGTTCTTAGCAATGGTAGGTCAATACCATCTTTGAATGGTTGTCATATAGTGCTCTGCAAAAGTCTTAAGCAATCCTTCATTTCTTTCTTTTTTTTATTTCAATATGCTTCTTTTAATTTCTTAAAAGTGGTTTTGAGTAATAGCTCTCGAGGCCTTCTGAAAGTGTTTTTCTTTGAACACTGGCTGCTTTTTCATTCATTTTCACTCAAGTCCTTGTATCTTACCGTTTCCGGAAGAATCTTTTTTTCTTTGTTAAGCCTCTTAAATTAATACTAACCTGTAAATCACTCGAGCATAATAAGCGACCTAATTCGAGGGATGAACCAGTGTTTTGTCTACATGTAACAAAAACAAAGAACCAAATTTAAATTGTGTCTAGCACAGACCTGACAGAGGTATCTAACCCGAGGGCGCAGACCTCAACACTTTTGAAGCATGAAGACATAAGGGTGGCTCAAGCAGTATAACAGTTTCTGTGCATTAGCAAAAAGACAACAATGTAAATACAGGAATTTGTTACCTTATAAACAGTCTCTGTAAAGCGGAGGTCAGTTTTGCCAGTCAGCTCTAAACCAGCTGCCATCAGTTGCTCAGCAAAAGGTGGAGAGAAGGAGGTGAGGGTGAAACTCACTATTGGCAGAAAAGCTGATGGATCTCCTTTGGAAAGCCTGGTAGAGTAACAAACAACAGTATTCAAAGGATTAGAGCAGATATAAAAATCCATCTGCTATGCTGACCTTTTTTTTTTTTTTTAACCATTACACATTCTTTGCTCTTCAGAATCGGGTCATTCAGAACATTCATTTAAAATTTAAATTAAGTTCTTTCTTTTTTTTTTTTAAATTTATCTGATATGTATTTACACAGACGTGGTAGAGGTACAGCCATCGGTATTATGTACAAATTTACATTCAACATAAATACTTACAGAATATATACAAATTCATACAATGATGCAATCCTAGTAATTAAACCACATCTTCCCAAAATGGTAAATGTAGTATTATGGGGTATTACAGGGTTTTGGTTGTTTTGTTATTACATTTTTTTTTAACTTACATTCACACATACAAGTATTTTCTTACTATGTCAAGCTCCACAAAGCAAAAGCAATTATATCAACACTGACACAAAAGATTCCAAAAAATGTGAAATGATGGGTGGTGCTGCCAAAGCCCCTAAATACACACAGGTGTGCTCCGATACTGATACTAATTCACGACTTCTGCTTAAGTGGAACCCCCTGTGTGAGGTTGACACTTGGTCTGCATGGCCTTAAATGCCAAAAATGAATCTTTCAGTCTTCACAAAGAGCAGCCAGTCTCTTACCAAAATTGTGCACAATCTGCCAAGGACCAAAGTGCAGAATTAAAAAAATATTGGAAAAACCTGGAAGGTGCAAAGATATTTCTCGGTATTGGGTGAAACAAATTAGAGGAAATGCGCATAAAAAAACCAAAAAAAACATTGGACCTAACATTCATTTGATGCACAGGCAGGGGTGGAAATTAGCGCCCACCACAGGCCAAATGTGGGCACATTTATGTAGTGGCGTGTAAATTTGAACAATGCACAAGCCACCGTGGCGGGTTTAAATTTGAACAGAAAAAACTACGTTCAATTTGCAATGTGCCTGGGTTTCTGCTAGTCTGCTCTAAATGCCATTATGCGATCCGAGCAGGTACTAAAATGTGACGATGAGTCATGAGAGCGTCCTGTTCACGAAAATTAAAATGGCCATTTCTGAAACCCGGCAAGGGGGGAAATGGCTACAAAAAACAAGTCAATCTGAATAGGTACTAATGGAAAAGGGGCTCTAGAAGAAGGAAGAAAATTTCAACAGTAACTTTTGCAATGTGGAGTTTCAATTTCTGGAGTTTAGTGGGGGGCAGAAAACAAAAACGCTTCTCAAGAGGTGTCAAGGGAAATTAAACTGCGTTTTTTTGACGAAAAATGGAAACAAACTGACATTGGTGAGCTACGCGACTGGCTCGTTTTTGATGAGAGCAGCTAGTCAGTGTTTTGTTCCAACTGTCGGCAGCACGCACCTTCCCACAGCAAGACTAATAGCTTTATTGTAGGCACAAAAAACTTGAAATTAGAGGCCATCAAGGACCACGATTTGTCTAAATGGCATAAGGAGGTGAAATGCATGATTCAAGGAATCATGGCTCCAGAGAAAACAGTCTGTGCTGTGTTACATCAGTCTGTATAAATACAAATGTATGATTAATTATTACATTTCTTAACAGTAATTTTTGTCCTACAGAGTTAGGAGTAAATCGTTCAATTTATATGATTTGATTGTTCTGCGGGTATTTGTAACCAAGGCAAATGTTACACACAAAAAAGAAAAATAGTGGCTAGTTAAATGTTTGAGTGACCGGTACAAAATTTTCTTAATTTCCACCCCTGTGCACCCAGGCTGGAGTTTGCTAACAAGGTTGAACACCGCTGCTAAATACTGCAGGGTTCATTCTGTGACAACAGTGATACCTAGTGTTTAACTGGCAACATCATGGTGATCCATTCAAGCTCAGTTAAAGAAACTAAAAGGCTCCACTCAAAAAAGACTATTGTGCAGCTTGGGGGGAGCAAGTGTCAGGTAAAGAGTGGGCTGTCTTCCTTTATGATTCCTTTATTGATCCACGGCTCCTTGAGCCCACCTGTCAAAGTGTCCCTGGGCAAAATACTGGAACGGCTGCATCCATTGGAATGTTATCTAGCATTTATGACTGCTAGAGAAAAGTGCTTAGCTATAGGTTTTAAAAACAAGACTCTATAGCTGTGTGTGTGAGTTAATGACTGCATAAAAGATTGTAGAAGCCAACACTGTGTAATAAAAGGTTATCAGTAAAGTTCTTGACACCCCAAAAGACCTCAGCAGATGGAGCTGACTTTGGCCCTTCTTATAGACAGCATGACCATTGGGTGATCAGTCCAGTTTATTGTCAAGGTGGACACCCAGGTTTTTGTAGGTGTCCACAACCTCAATGTCCAAACCATGGATGTTCACTGGTGTGATAGGTGGTGGTTTCCTCCAGAAGTCTATCACCATCTCCTTTGTCTTACTGGTTGATCTGCAGGTGGTTGAGCTCACACCAGATGACAAAAGAAATGGTGGGATTCCTGTACTCCAGATCGTTCCCCTCAGACATACATACAACAATGGCTGTATCATCAGGGAACTTTGGGAGGTGGCAGTTACTGGTGTTGTATGTGAAGTCCTATTTGTAGAAGGTAAAGAGGAAAAGAGGAAGGGACAGAGTACCGTCCCGTGCTGCTCCAGTACCCTCCTGTAGCTATCCTTGCCCTGCCTTATTCGCCATTAAAGTTCCCTTTGGACTCTCCTCAGATCTTCTTTGTCCCCTGATCTAAATGGTGTCTTCTTCTCTTTCAGCAGGGCTTTTAGCTCAGGGGTCACCCATGGTTTGATGTACGAGGCTGTGATGTGAACGGCCTAAAGGGGGGAGGGAGAATGAGGTGTATGCATCCTTTTTTTCCCCCCTTCACACACACGACCTATTTTTTCTGAAAACGTGGTGATGGGATTCCTGACCGTGCTTCGGTAAAAAACTTAGTCATGTTTGTGGTGTGATGCGCATGAGCTGATTTCGCCACTCAGTAAACTCTGCCAGACGTGAAAAAATCTGTTTCTGACTCCAGCTTGTCAGTCTGGTAAACCACCTGTGACCTGGCTCAGACAGGCTCTCCTCCACACTGTCTTCATGTATAAAGTGCTTTATATAAAGCACTTTGTAAGAAAAAAAAAGTGCTTAACAAACCTGAACAACAACAACAACACCGTTGTCAGTGGAGCTAGCCAAACAACTCCTTAAGAGATAAAGAGTGCAAGTGGACAGAATAGCCAGGTTTTAACATAAAACTCAGTGTAGCAGCCAGGGACAGCACAAAAGTGACCGCCTTAAAATGATTTTTGTTTTAGTCTCCTTTTTTCCCCCTGAGTTATTGGTTCTGTTACTAGTTAGCTAACACAAAATAAACTAAGTCTATTGACCGCAACCAACCAACCAACTCGGTCACATAACGTTCCGTACTGACAGAAGATGGTGCTAAACATGTTTTTAAAACTTTAAGCACTTATTTTTTAAATCCAGCTACACAGAGTGGTACATCTATGTCAGTTTTTGAGAGCAGGGCTTCACTGTGTAAATGACCCTTTATACATTTAGTGTTTCTTTCTTGTAATCATATTTGATATATGAAGCTAAAATCTTTGGACCATAAAATTTTGATGCAAATTGGAGATAGCAGAACAATCCAGAATAAAAGCTGAATGAAAATGGCATTTTCTTCATTTTTTGTTATTACCAAATTACAGATTCTGAATCATTTTGATGGTAAGACTGACCAGTGAAAATTCTGGACTTAGGCAAAACATCTTCAAAAACCAAAAGAAGTCTAGTTGCCTCCTTTTCAAGCTCTGACTGCGATCCTACACTGAGATCAGTAGTTCAGTATTCAGTATAGTTGTATTGTAATTATGACTATGATGGAAATCAGTCCAAATTATATGAGCAATCAGTGCACAAATCCTGTTAATAATGAAGAGTTCACAAGTATTTTTCTTGCAAGTCCATACATACTATATTACATATATAAAGTTGTGGCTCTGATATTATATTAAAGATACACTATATTGCAAAACGTACATGCTTGTGTGCCTTCACACGACATGAACTTTAGTGACATCCCATTCTTAATCCATAGGGTTTAATATGATGTTGGGCCACCCTTTGCAGCTATTACAGTTTCAGTGCTTGTGGAAGGCTTTCCACAAGGTTAAGGAGGGTTTAAGGCAATGTTTTTTTTAACATTCTTCAAGAAGCACAGTGGAGACTTTTCATTGTTTTTAACAGCCAGTTTCACGTCAGCACTTTGTATGTTCTAACTTTGCTTTCTTTCGCGCCTGGTTCACCGACCAACAACAACACCAGCAAGGATGGCCCACAGACACATAGTAGCACATACTTTTAGCACTTTTCATTAGTACCTACTTGGGTCGGCTCAGGACCGCGCGATATGACTTTTGGGTTTTCTATTAGGTGATAGTACCTGGTACCAGGTACTTTTTTAGTAACTACTCGACCGGGGTTGCAAGCGATCCAAGGCGATCCAAAACTGTGATGTCAACAGACTGCATGCCACCGATTGGCTAGATAGTGGCATCACTCAATGAGTCATGAGAGCATCTCCTTCACGAAAATCAAAACCGCTATATTTGAAACTTGGCAATGAGGAAAGTGGTTACAAAAACAACACTGTGGTCCTCGAGTCTGACAAAAATCCACAGACAGAGCAGCTGGTATAACATTGCCATGATGAGAGGCTGGTGAGATGCCAGCTGAGAAAGTCGAGGGGAATGTTTGGGTAGTACCTTTAAATGATTTTCTCACTTAAAAAAAAACACACAAAAAAAACAACCTGCATGTTTCTTTATGCAAACAACTTAATTCAGGATCTAACAGCACAACACAGCCTGATATATAACAATAAACATTACTGGACAGCTGGAAAAAAAACTGTGCTGAAATTCAACGGAAACTGAGTAATAAATTTGCCGACATTAGCTTAGCCAAAATCTTTAAAAAACAAACAAACAAACAAACAAAGAAAATCAAATTGCTGACAAAAGACTGAGAGAATGAGGTAAAGAGGCAAGCAAATTACTTTCATTTACTTCAAAAAAGGAAGACTGTATAGATATTGTAAATCCAAACAAGATGCACACATATGATAATTCTGCTCTGGAGAACGCTTCACTCCCTGATTCAGCTCCATGTTTAACTCTTCCGAAGAAAGTGAAACTAGAGCTGACAGTCTCTAAACTACAAGATAATATTGTGCAGCTTGTCACTGAAAAAATAAAACAAAGTGCTGAAAACCTTGCTGCAATGATCAAAAAAAATGCTGACACCATTGAGGATCTCAAAGAGACTTCAGAATTCTTATTCAAAAGTCCAAGATATGAAGAAGGAAGTTGCAGTCATTAAAGATTCCAGTGATGATGACCAGAAAGACATAATGGCCTTAGAAGACAAGGTGAATGAGATGGAGCGTTACAACAGAAGATGAAACCTTCATCTATATGGCCTGCATAGAACAGGAAGGAGAGGAGGATAAACAACGAGTGATAAAAATCTTCAAGGCCATCGTTCCAGACATACACTGGGAGAAAGCCTCGGCCAGTGATAATGAGATTCGACTCCAGATCAACCAAAGGTCTAGTCTGGAAATCTCCAAATGACTGAGTACCTCAAAACAAGAAATTTCAAATTTGGTGAGGCTCTAACCACCAAAGATAAGGACTTATGCAACAAATTATGGCCACATATTGATGAGGCATGCAAACAAGGGAAGAAAGCGTTCTTTGTTGGAGCCAGGGCCTTCACTGACAGGAAAGAAATCTGAGTCGAATGAGAAACTCCTTGCTCCTTTTGTCATCTTTTCTTTACACTGCAAGTTTACTGTGGCTTTAAAAAATGGAGCTAATATTATAATTACAGGTAAACTGAAAATTTACTGGTTTGCTCTAAGTTTTTGACACATTCCCAAGGTGATGAAAATCATGTTCATACATTCACCAAACTTCAAACTGAGTTTGTTGTTCTATTGTTCATTCTTTTTTTTAAAAATCACTTTATTTGCTTAATTTTAGGGGCATTTGTGATCAACTAAAGAGAAAGGTGTTTTTTTAATTTTGCAAAGACTGTAAGGCAGATTTTTATTTCCTACAAGAAACACATGCCGTGGCTTCAGATTTTAATTTCTGTAAAACTCAATGGGGAGATAAAGTTTGGATGTCTTATGGGAATAATAATTCAGCAGGTGTTGCCATACTTAGAAGTTCTTTTCAGGGAAAGATAATTACAAATGTTGCTCACAGATATGGAACATAGATTACTTTATTTACTGAATTTATAGATTATATTTTTGTATTGGGGAACATATATGGTTCCCCAATAGCCAACAATAGCCAACAATAGTCAAATGAACTAAATTATTTTTCAGGAATTCAAAGAGTAAATTTTTACCTTTCTGAATGTAAATTTTTAGTAGGAGATTGGAATTGCACTAATAATCTTCAAATAGAATGTTTTCTACAAAGAAAATCCAAAGATTCACAACATGAACTTCAGAATTTATATTTGCTGCTCAACTGTTGTGATATTTGGAGACTTAAAAACCCTGACCCTAAAACCAGGATCTTTCTAAGAGATCTTGAATAGATTTTTGGCTCATATTAAATGACTTAGCAGATAAAGTGGCAGATGTTAAAATAAAATCATCAATATTTACTTATAGGGCACTCCTTTTACATTTGATAAACCAGTCAATAAAATATGTTCCAAACTATTGGAAATTAAATAATATGCTTATAATATTCATAATAATATGCTCTTCAAAAAAGAAATTATAAATATTACTAGCAGTAATTGGAGAAACGCTATAGAAGAAAATGTTTATGGTAAGCATTGGGAATTTACAAAATTTCAAATTTCTGCAATGAAGAGATGGGAGGAATAAGTCAAAGAAAAGAGACTTAAACAAAAATAAAATTCTATTTTATTCATGAACGTGATAAGTTAACTACAGTCTGAATTAAATCATATTTATTAGCACTGGCTATGGGTGCTTATGGTCGCACTCAAAGTAAACGGCAAACGGAACACCAAATCCTTTCATCATTTGGAAAAAAAGAAATAAAAGAAATCTACCATATACATAAACTTAATTAATAAAATAAGTATTTATTCACCAGCTAAATACTTCTTTTTCTGTTTTATTTATTTTATTGAATTATGTTGTAACGTTTTCAGGTTCATACATCTTGGATTTTTATTTTTATTTCATATACTTAATTGGGGCAGCAGGGTGGCTCGCCTCACAGCAAGAAGGTCCCGAGTTCGATTCCATCACCTCGCCCGGTCCTTTCTGTGTTTAGTTTGCATGTTCTCCCCGTGTTTGCGTGGTATTTCGGGAGTTAGTGGGGTTATGTTAATTGGTAATTCTAAACTGCCCATAGGTGTGAATGTAATTGCGAATAGCTGTATGTCTCTGTGTGTTGGCCCTGTGACAGACTGGCGACCTATCCAGGGTGTACCCTGGCTCTCGCCCTATGGAAGCTGGGATAGGCTCCAGCCCCCCCGCGACCCTGAAAAGGATTAGCTGAAGAGAATGGATGGATGGATGGATACTTAATTGTACTTCATTTCAATATTGATTACATCCACCTTTGTTCTAGCGTTCGTGTCGCATACAAATTATGTCACGGGACGTTCGACCGCGTTGCTATAACGACCCTAGGCACATTAGGCTGTACTTGATAGTAATGGAAAACGAGTCCCGTCGAGCTGAGTAGGTACTAATGGGAAAGAACTTTGTACCCTTTAGCAGTAAAAATGCTACAACTGAAGAGCCATGGTTTTTAATCAAAATGTTTTTATTAAATTCCTAATAAAACCTTACTACGCAAATACTGTCAGTTTGGATAACTTTAGTAACAAAGGACTGGAGGTGGTGTCGCTCACCCATTGTAGTCGACGTATCCCGGGTACTTGATCACTCGCAGGAGAGCTTCCAGTTTACGGAGATAACCTTGAACATCTCCAGTAGACAACATTTTAACTAGATGTAAAAGAAAGACGAGCCAGTTGATACCAATCCCCGTTTTTATTCGCAGTAGGTACGAAGGAGTTTCTCTGTTGTGACAACGCTAATTTTAAATAAGCCGAATTAATTGTTTAAAAATTCGAAGCTCTATTAACACTCATCCTCTTTTTCACAAAGAGATATAACTCGTATGAATAATTCTTCTGGCGCTTTTCGTTTTACTTAGCTAATTTTGTTTCTCCCGGGTAGTCAACAAAGCGACGCTTGATTGGCTCCTCCTCTTCTTCTTCTTTAGTTTTTAACGGCAGCTTGCATCCAACATGTTGCACTACTGCCATCTCTTGGGCTATACTGCTACATCGTTTTCATTTCCTCATGTGCTCTTAATGAATTCGGTACTTCTCAAAAACGAAATGTCTTTCCTTTCCCTTCATCATAATTTAACTGAGCAACCACATTTTCAAACTTGAATTCCCTATTACTGCCCATTTCTACACTCAATATTCTTCCTTGATCGACATACTTCCTGCAGCTAATAAGCACACGTTCTATTGCTTCTGTAGCATTACACCAATTACATAAACCAGTTAGATGTTTCCCCATGTTAAAAGGAGTGTCATTCAAAAAGCAATGACCTGTTCTTATTCTATTTATAATTATCCCCTCCCGCCAACTTATTCCTCTGTCTTGTAACTCCAACTGTATTTTGTACTCTATATAAATGTCTCCCATTTACCTCATTATCCCACACCATTTTCCATAATTTCTTACTTTTTTCCAAACTAATACATCGACTAAACTAAAATATCTACTTTTTTAATAGCTTCCTTAGCCAGCCTATCTGCTCTTTCGTTACCCTAAATACCTACATGAGCAGGACTCCACATTATTACTATATTTTCATTTTGTTCGCACAATTTATGATCAGCAAAAATGCTTTCATCCAGAATATTCTGGCGATTAGTTTCAGTTTCAATGCTCAACAATGCTGACAATGAATCACTACATATTATTATTTTCCTAATTCTACTATCTTCCACCAACTCTAAAGTCAATAATATGGCACATAATTCTACCACACATATACATAAACAATATATTGATGTTCTTTTTGAAATCTGGATATTTTATTTTATAATTCAGGAGCCACTACTGCTACACTAGTTGTTTCAGTTTTTGGATCTTTCAATCCATCTGTATAAATCTGTAAGTAATCTCTGTACTTGATCTCTACTGTGTTTTAAGATTCTTAACAAATATCTGTTATATTTATTCTCTTCATAATATCTGATAATGATCTGACTACAGTAATGTATTTCCATGCCCATGTAGGCCTTAAAGGCCACAATGCTGTCTGACTAAATTTTTTGCCATATACTTGAAATACTCTACAATCCCACCCAAAACTATTTTTTAAATCTTTTCCTTTTTTCCAAAACACTTTCTAAACAGGATGACTTTTATTATGCGCTTTCAAATTTATCCAATAATTAACCATTAACTGCTGTCATCTAATATATAGCGGTATTTCCCCGATTCTACTTGTGAAGCACGCTAGATTGGCTCTTGTGTCTGTGCGCGTTGCCTACGTCATGCAATAAGTTGACGTCAGTGACGCAGACGCTGGTTCTGCTTTTGTTTTTTTCTTTTGTTTTTTCTTTTTAATTTTAATAATCACATTTATGTTAAATACGTAAACACTAATTCACTGAAAAAGACAGACTGTGGGAAGCTAAATTTTCTTTCGGTTCAACCTTTTTTTGTCTATGACGCGATAGAAAAAGTGGGAGGGCCGACAGGAAGAAGAGAGTGAAAACACAATTCACTTCGTAGACTCCTGTATGGAAGGGCTTTGGTGAACCGGAGGACCTATTGTTCTGTTTTCATCTGTACTTGGCTTAATGAAATTACTACAGTATACGTTTAATAGTAAGGAACTCGCTTTTCCAGCTGTCATTGTGCGCAGGTCAGGTTGTCAGGGGGAATCATTGAAGTCAGGTAGGTAGCTCCACTTACGTTTCTGTAGCGAACTCATATTTTGCAGACGAAACGGTTGTGTTCTTTAATATGTCAATGAAGAGAACGCATTTGTGTCCTCAGTGCACTTAAACTATCTTGGTAGGCTAACTTGATGATTTGAAATACTAGTGTAAGAATGAAAGACAGTTCAACCTATGGGTTAAGAGGTTCAATGCTACTGTGATTTTGTGGCCAATGGTATTGAAGGGAGGGCGGGTCTGCAAGTCAAACTACCGTGCTGGCTGGAACTTCCAGCGTTGATGTTTACAACAGTGTAATGGAAGTTGTTTATGTAAAACAGCTGACGTTAGACCAGCCTTCAGACTAGCCGCTGTCGCCTTGCTGTTGGCACGCAGGTACCGAACAAGCCAATTTTGAAGCTAATTAGCAGCAAGTGTGCTCTGTGGATGCTGACATTAATAGCAGTGGTGTATGCTAAATGTAGGCCTGTGTCGGTGATCGTTATTTATTCTGAAGCACAGTTAGAGTGCTGTCAGATTCTGATGGCTGCCTAGGCTTTTTAATACAGGAAACGTGACACAACGGCTCATTACTTTACTTCAGTCTTAACCCCGTTATAATCTCGATTTTTTAATAACCAGTCATCCAGGTTTGATCTAAAAAAAGTATGACAAGATCCCTGTACATAAAGTAAATGGTCAAATATTGCCTTGTCGAGCAATGCTCATATTATACATCTATTGATCATGAGTATTTAATGTCATGCCAAAGTATGCAAGAAAGAAACCTGCCTGTACAAAAAAAGATGTAGTCTACTACTTTATTTTTCACACAGGTAAGTGGAAATGTAGCATATTCCTTTATATTATCATCTAAGTGTCTTTCTCCTGTTACAGATGGGTCAGGCACTGTGGAGGCTACCTCCCAGACAACAGCAGCAGCTTCAGGAAGAGCTAGCTGATCGACTGGCTGAGAGAGGAGGAGGAGGAAGACAGGAGCAAGGTACTCTGCTTCAGAGCAGAAAACAGAATTGACTTGGAAATTATGAAAATTCTATATTTAATTGAAATTTTGAAACTGAAATGTTCTGGTGTAATTTAAATAAATATTCACGGTGTTAGACTGCAATCCAGGGTGTGGTGTTACACATGTGGCCTGGGTCCAGAACTGGCTTTCCCCAAGTTCCAGTGTGACCCACTGGATAGCCTCGTAATGTGTGAAATTTGAAGACCATTAAGTCATTCCTTCAATTTTTAATACAATGCATTTTTAGTAGTTGTGGTGAGGGGATGCCATCCAGTGCTGAAGAAATGTAAAAATGTCTGCACAATTCAAAGTATTTATAGATGTAGCCAAGTTTTCCGAATAATATAGATTTAAATTACTAGCTCTTATTTGTAATAGTTTTATATGTGAAGATAATGAATCAAAAATATCAATTTTTTCCACTTATTCAGTTCAGGGTCATGGGGTGGGGAGGCTGTCCCAGCTATAATAGGGAAAGAGCAGGGGCACACCCTGGACAGGTCACTAATCTGTCAAGGCTAACACAGACAGATAACCATTCACACTAATGGCCAATTTAAATTCACTAGTTACACGTCTTTCAAGTGTGGGAGAAAGCTGGCGTACCCAGACAGGGGAACATGCAGACTTCACACAGAAAGGGCACCTGGCTAGTGGATTCAAACCAAGGACCTTCTTGCTGTGGGGTGATGGTGCTAACTACCACACCACTGGGCAGCCATAAAACCAGCATACAGTGCATATTTTATTTCTAAATCTATATATATTATTAAGCATTAATGAGTCCTTCAAGCATTTGCAAGTTTCTTATGCCATGCGCAATAATTACACATGCTGTCATTTGAATTGACAGCAAACTGGATTTATCCTCTCCTCTTTCAATTTTTGGCAATTTCTACCAAATCCACTGAAAAAATTAACCAGTGGTGAAGCTTAGAATGAGAAAATTATTGATTTAAGCTCCTAGAGCTCAATTTCAATGTCAGTGACTGAACAGAAAAACATTTTCTTCTTTACCTAGGGAGAGATGCAGGCTCCCAGAAAAGAGCTCCACAGCACTGCTATCGGCCTGACATCTATCATCTACTGAAAACACGCAGTGGCGGTATAAACATACAAACACACACGATGCAATCTGTATTAACAATTCATCCCTGTCGGGAAACCTAACGTTTATTATCATGTCTCCAGGGGGAAAAAAGTCCTTCATTCTCATTTACTTACATTTGGGCTTCGCTTCTCTTCACTTTTAGTTTGAAATAATCCACTCAGTAAGATAATGTGAGATAAGGATTTCTAAACTAAAACAAGGAAATAGGTTTCCAAAAAATGTAGCATCCTGTCCTTGGAGGCTCCATATTTGTTTGTGTGTTTGTTGTATTGTCCATTCCACACATCAGTCAATTCTCCCTCTGGACATGCTGAGTGACGCTAGAATTCCTGATCGTGCTTGGGTAAAAAACTTGTGATGCGCATGTACTAACTTGTTATGTTGTAAACTGTTTGGAAAAAGGGACAGCTTTATTGAATAAAATCGTGCTGATCACATCTTGCAGACATCTGCTCTGTCAGTTGATTGCACCGCTTGATAAACCTAACTCAACAAGAAACAATCAAACAATGTCAGTGACTACAGCTTGTTGGTCCAACATAAACTAATCTAAGTCTATTGGCAGCAACCAACCAACCCAATGGAGTCATGCTCTGTACTGGCATAAGATGGTGCTAAAAATGTAACTTTAGACACTTTTTTCTTAAAGCCAACTTGACATAGAATGTTAAATCAATGGCTTTATTAATGTAGTGTTTCATCTCCACTTTAATACTGTTTAGTTGCTTCTTTTTATATTTTGTACATAATCAGAATAGCTATAGTTAATAGGCTATTAGTTTTCGATTCATATGCAGGATGATAAACCTAAGAAAGAGATAAATACTTTAATCCAACTTGATTATTATCCACACAGAAAGGCTCCATCCAGGGTTTCAACCTGGATCTTACCATTAGGTGAGGCTGGTAACCACTCCACTACCACACTGTACTATACCTGTTCTATTGTAGAAAAGGACTGTGTACTGTCCGAAGAAGGTTTCCAAGAAATTTGGATGTAATTAGTGAGAGGCATAGCTGTTTGGCCGTGAATTCTGCATAGTAAATGAGTTGTTTGACATGTACTTACAATAGAAACAAAGAATAGAAGTAAAGTGCTACAAATCAGTTTGTATTTTGAAGTGCTGGTACTGGGGTCTCTTAGTTGGCCCCAAGGTCTGAACACACTGCAGCTTAAGAAAATGTATGAAAACAGAAAAACAGAGCAAATTAAAAAAATGTCTTCATCAGTTTCACAGCTCATATGTTCCAATAGCACACAGTACAACCAAATACAGAAAAATGCTACAACTACAGCTCGTAACTTCCAAGGTGGAGAAAAAAAGTGATTTAATCTTATTTCCTAACACAGATGAGTCAAGAAATACGTAACATGTGTATTCCAGCTGTATGTGTATGCTAATGTGTTCTGTTGGCAACATTACTCATCTTACATGTGTTTTCCTCTCTGAACCAATTTATGTTTGACAAGATGGAATCTTATTATCCACGACTGGAATGTGGTGTTTACTAAGTGAGGCAGAAAGTGGGTGAAAACACCGTAGTTGGCTCTAAAACAACCATATGCAGCGTCTTTCACTGTGGTTTTCATGTTACTAAGCAATCCAAGTGGAAACAATAAACTAAATCTAAATACGTCTGTCTTTTTTGTCTCTTCTTTTTTTTTGGTAGGTAAGGAACCACATGGTTTTATAGACTTGGAGATGCTGCCACCCGAACTGGGCATCACCATACTGTCATACCTGAATGCTACTGATCTGTGCCTGGCTGGATGTGTGTGGCAAGGTCTGGGAAATGATGAATATCTTTGGCAGGGGTAAAGCAGTTCACCTCTTTTTTTTTTTTTATCTTTTTCTTGTGGT
>VUQG01042818.1:0-14101 GCA_015106755.1 Etia nguti
CCCGAAGAGCAGAGACCTGGCCCCTAGCCCTGCCAGTGTAGCAGAAATGATGACGGATGATGATGGCAGGAGCAGCCGTTTTTCTCTGTGTGAATAGCTTAATGTTGTTCATGTGTAATTTACGTTGAGTAGGCTAACAACGTTATTAAATTAATGCAAGGTGAACTAGCAAACACCGTCGTAGTTACATGCGGCTGTCTTCTTGTTTGATGGCAGATACTCCCTTCATGTTGTATCAACAGAAAAGGCTAACTTGGTTATCATTTTGCAGAAAAAAAGAGACTGCTAAAAATAAAAAGATAAGAGGTTTTTGGACAAAGTTTGTGTTCTCCATTCTTTAAGCACTGGTTCGAGCACCGTTTAAGCACCGGCACCATTTCAAAAGTACCGGTTTGGCACCGGTATCGGATAAAACCTAAACGATACCCATCTCTAATTTCAACAGCAAAAAACATCCAATTTGTCTGTATTTAAGAGTCGATACAGATGCTGTCATTTTTCATTTGTTTTACTTGCATTCACACTCCAATGGACACATTGGAAAGCAACTTGGGGTTCAGGATCCTGGCCAAGGATACTTTGGCATATAGTGGAGCAACCATGGATCGAACCACCAGTCTTCCAATTAGTAGATGACCTGCGCTCCCTCCTGAGTACAGCCAACCAACAGCTAAGCTGTTCATTTTTTAACACTTAAAAATTTTCCCACTTCTCCAAAGAACAGTGGGACTAAATTCCTCCACCATTATGTAAAAACTCATTGCCAGTTATCGCAAATGCTTGATTGGAGTTCTTGCTGCCAAGGTTGGCACAAACAACCAAGGTTTAGGGGCTAACTAATCAGTTTGGATAACTAATAAATTAAATCATCAGAATCAGAATACTTTTTTTAAATTCTGATTCTGATGATTTAATTTATTAGTTATCAAATCTTAATGAATGCAATCATGATTTGAAAACTGCATTTTCAATTTACTTGGGTTAGCTTCGGCAAGCAGCACTTCGTGTTTCTAATAAAGAAACTGTTTTTGCCACGCTTTCACAGCTGTTGTTGTTGACACTTGTGATTTTAGATGCCGAACTCTGAACAAGCCAAAAACTTTTTTAAGTAGGTCTCCAGAGGATAAGGGTCAGACAGGCGCCAGAATTTGTGCTTGCTTTTAAAAAGTGGCAGCGGTGCACTTTAGATTCCAATTGGAAAGCTATGAATCTCAAACAGGCTTGGAGGAAAATCTCACTCTACACTACTCAGATGCCTTAAGCAGACACTCACACGCACATATACACATGTGTCAAGATCACAGGCCAGGGTGAAAACACCTTTGCTAAGTGATTCCACTGAAGCCTGGGGGTGTTCAGACTGTGTTATTCTTACACCTCAATAACCAGCCAGCCTCCAGGATGCATTTCTCCTAACGCTGTCATTACACTGGAATAAGTTTGCACCATTCATTTGTGACAGAGGGGAGGATGAATTTTAAAGCGTAATGGTTCAGAAGTAATTCTCCTTGTTGTAGTAAGACTTGCCTTTAGAAAAAAAAAATCCAATGTCCAATATACCCACTATATAACCAGTATATTTGGTGTTGTATTGTTTCTATTTTTAGTGTGGTTTCTGTTCTAAGACATGCTTGGAGGGAAATTATGATGAACCAAATTTCATTATAATTGTCATTAGAAATGGGATATAGTAATATGAAAATATTTTGTTTAATAAATAAGTGGCTATTAAGAAATTTGAAATCTTACATCAGAAAGAAAAAGGAAGACTAGTATTAACCACACCTTCAAATTCAGAGGTTGGATGCCAATGATTAGACTGGATTAATATGGATTAAGCGTAGCCTTGGGCCAATAACTTTTTCTATGGAGTTCTTTATTAATTTCTTCTAGTCTAGGACTAAATCCAATCCATGTCTTGGAATATGGCTATATAATATGGGTGTGGTACTGTCTTGTGTTGGTGTGTGATAATGACAAGATCCAAAGTGCTCTCTAAGACATTTTGGAAAAATTACCTAAAGTATCCAAGTGTTTTGAAATGAATCATTCCAGTGTTTGGAAAATCCACAACTGGTGTACATATTTACTCCCGGTTTGTTCAAGCCTGGCCACTTCATCAAGTTCAGCCTAAAAGCAGATGCTGTGATGCAGATGGATGCATTTAAGAATCCCAGTTTTATCTCACCATTTGGTGTCAAAATGCATGTTTCTGCTCACTGCAGGCATTAGAAAAAAACACTTCTGTCAGTAGGATACTTCCAAGGAATAAGAGCTTAGAGCGACGGTGTCCTTCACTCATGGAATTTGGTTTTGATATACAGAGCATTTAAACCACTAATCACTCATGTGTATGAAACTTTTAAAAGACAAGCAAACACGTACACTAGGAAAATGTGAAAGAGTTTCAGTTAATGGATAAGAAGGACCAAAAGAAAAAAATGAATCATTAATAGTAAGTAAAGCAACTTAAGAAGCAGACAGCCAGTTATGCACTGTCAACTTTGGCTGATTATGTCTTTTTTTTTTTTTTTTTTAGAACACTGAGTAGGAAGTGACACTGATAGATGATAGTGCAAGAATTTTCTGGAAACCATACATAGACAGAAAACCTTTAAGAAAATCTGAGCACTAAACAAAGTTTGCACAGTTCATATTTCAAACTCTTTTGCCAACTAATTTAACATTTCCTAAACACAGAGATTGTCTTACAGTTTTCAAATTTGCTGTAAGCTAAACTCGAGTGAACTGTACTTTATGACAATATACTCTGCACAGGAAGTACTTTGACAAAAACAGCTAAGAGGATTTTCCCCTCAACCCCGAAGAACTTCATCCACATTATTTTCCCAGACAGCTTCCTTTCCTTTAAATTCAGCACAGGATCAATACTCTGGAGTGTTCCATTAATGTGTGTCATCTCAAGCACTGCGTTTATTGAATCAGCTTTTCCTCTTTGCATCAGTGACCTGTTACAGATGAGGCCAATGAGGGATTAATCCAAACCTCTTCAGTGTACCTGGCTCCCTGTGTCATCATGCGAAAATTTACAGATGAACAGGCCATTGAGTGGAAGCCAAGCAGCGCAAAATCCCTTAGGAAGTCATCCAGGATGTCGGTCCGTATCTTCACAGTGAGTCGAACAATTAGAAATCATTACCCATTTGCCACCTCAACAGTTAGCTTCACAACAACGCAAACAAGAGTCACCTCAAAAACTAAAGTGGTAATGAGAGGTAATTTTATTATTCCTAACTATTCTCCAGTGTATTGAGTCGTGATGTAACTGTGAGAATTTATACCCCACTCCAAATTCCTCCTTGTATTTCCCAGCAGCGGAGATTAAATAAGGTTAATGAATACCACAGTGAGTTTTAACCTCATTTTATCACAGGAAAAATAAAGTTCACTTGAAAAGCTAGGGGCGGCACAGGTCTCCCGCTTCACATCAAGAGGGCCCTAGTTTCTAAGCTAGTCTCTCTGGGTGGACTTTGCATGTTCTCCTCCTATCTGTGTGGGTTCTCTTCGGATACTCTGGAATCCTCTTACAGTCTAAAGACACGCATGGGGTTAGGTTAACTGGTGATACTAAATTGCCCATCAGTGGGAATGTGAGTGTGAATGCTTGTCAGTCCCTATGTGTTACGACATATTGCGACATATTGGCAACCTGTACCCTGCCTCTCGCCCTATGGCAGCTGGGATAGACTCCTGCCCTGTGACCTAATCTTTACTGTGGAAACAGTCAAACAGCTGTGCTTGGATTAGGTCAACATACACTCAGCTTGAGCATCACTCTGGGTTTGGTTCTTTCACTCCTAGCTTTGTGTTGGCATGCCTTTGGAGGCCCTTGGAGTAATTTGAGGGCAGATTTAGCAATTAAACATGCTGCAGTTGCAAACATGTTCCTACTTAAATGTATAAGTTGTACTACACTTGTACTACAATGTCAACACAAAGATGCATTTACCTCAAGTCAGCATAAGTATTCTACCAAGAGTAGTGCAATTTTGTGAGTTAAAACCAAGCAGACCCGATCAGAGAGTGATTAATCTATAAACCTGAATAATAGAAGGTTAGTGGAGTTTTTGCGCATCTGTTGGTTTCTGGAAACAGTGAGGCAGTTCAAATCAATCAGACCCAGATTCAGAGCCAATGAGAGGTATATAATGGACAATCAATATGTTGAATGTATAATTTCTAACTCTTCTGTTAGAAATTGTTGAAGACTGTGTGGTCTGTGCTCAGTTTGTGTGTGGGAGGAGGTAAATGGTGGAGTGGTCTACAGTGGACATTACCTTTAGTTTTATCACACAAAGGGACAAGAGCACAATGATAAAGGGGAAAATACCTCCAGGACAGAAACAACCACATCATACTGCTAACACAACTTTAGCTGTTTGCTAACATCTGCACAGACAGCCTGCTAATGCAAAGCAACCCAAAAACCTACAGTGGTGTTAAAGCTGTGTGAATGTTGTCCCCAGCCCAGCAGCCAGAACAGGTAACAAAGGCAGTGATGAGCAGTCAGGTGATTGCTTTGAAGTCTCTTTGGGCTGGCTTTCATCTTTGTTTTTTGTTGTCAGCTTTGTGCTCATACTTAAGCATTTAAAAAAAAGATCATGTGTGTCTTTGTTAGGACAGGGATTTATGTTGGTGTGTGAAACTGTAGCCTAAGGTTCATATTGTTAATAGGTATTTTTGTGACAGTGTGTTTCAGGTCATTTTGCTCTCGTAACAAGAAAGTAATGTATCAAGTGTGGGCAAAAAATACTTTCTCCCTTGAGTAATTAAGTAATGTACTACATTGCTGTTAAAAATAATGAGTAATGTGTAATACATTACTTTTTTTGAGTAACGATCCCAAAACTGGTTATTACAAACTGTCTGTAAAGGTTCTTAGTCATCCAGGTCATGGTAGTCTAAGGAGCTTGGAAAGAAAAGCGTCTGGACTTCTTTAAGTTTCTTGAAGACGTTTCACCTCTCATCTGAGACCCTTCTTCAGTTCTAAGAGCAAATAGTGGAGAGTCCCAGATTTTTAAGCACTATGGGAGTGTCCCCCATGGCGTCATGGACCCCCTATTGATCAATAGGGGGTCTCTCCACCATTTGCTCTTAGAACTGAAGAAGCTTCTCGAATGAGAGGTGAAACGTCTTCAAGAAACTTTAAGAAGTCCAGACGCTTTTCTTTCCAAGCTCCTTAGATGAGGATGTGGAGGAGTAGCGGCTTTACTCTGGGTCCCTCCTGAATTGCCGAACTCCTCACCCTATCTCTAAGGGAGAGGCCAGCCACCCTTTGGAGAAAGCTAATTTCTACCACTTGCGTCTGCAATCTTGTTCATTCGATCACTATCCAAAGCTTATCACCATAGGTGAGGGTAGGGACATAGATCAACCGGTAAATCGAGAGCTTTGCTTTTACCTTCAGCTCTCTCTTCACCACGACAGACCGGTACAGCATCCGCATCACTGGAGCCGCAGCACCAATCCATCTGTGGATCTCCTGCTCCCCTCTCCCTTCACTCATCAACAAGACCCCAAGATACTTAAACTCCTTGTCTTGGGACAGAAACTCGTCCCAGGACCAGAATGGGCACTCCAGCCTTTTCCATGGCCTAAGACTTGGAGGTGCTGATTCTCATTCCCACTGCGTCACACTTGGCTGTGCACCGCTCCATTGTGAGCTACAAGCCACCACCTGATGAAGCCAACTGAACTGCATCATCTGCAAAAAGCAGAGACAACATTCTGAAGCCGCCCAAGTGGAAGCCTTTTGCCACTTGGGTATGACTAGAAATTCTGTCCATAAAAATTATGAATAGAATCGGTGACAAAGGGCAGCACTGGTGGAGTCCAACACCCATTGGGAATAAGTCTAATTTATTGCCGGCTATGGAGACCAAGCTCTTGCAACAGTTGTATAAGGATCGAATGACTCGTGGAAACGGGCCAGACACCCCATACTCCAGAAGCACCTCCCACTTCGAGGGACACGGTCGAAGGCCTTCTCCAAGTCCACAAAACATATTTAGACTGGTTAGGCAAACTCCCATCCACCCTCAAGTATCCACGAGAGCGTTAAGAGCTTGTCCAGTGTTCTGCCACCAGGATGAAAACCCCATTGTTCCTCCTGTATCCAAGGATTGACTAACGGATAGACTCTCCTTTCCAGCACCCTGGCATAGACTTTACCGAGGAGCCTGAGGAGTGTGATCCCCCTATAGTTGGAGCACACTCAACACTTAACTGCCTCAGTGACCTCACCCCCGGTGATGGACAAGTCGTCCCCTTTGTCCGCAAAGTCTGCTTCTTCTACGGAAGACTAACAGTGGGATTAAGGAGGTCCTGGAAGTATTCCTTCCACCGCCCAAAAATATCCTCAGTCGAAGTCAGCAGTGCTCCACCTGCAATATACACAGAGCAGGTACAGCACCGCTTTCCCCTCCTGAGTCGCCTGATGGGTTGCCAGAATCTCTCTGAAGCAGTCTGAAAGTCGTTTGCATGGCCTCTCCAAACTCCTCCCACACCCGGGTTTTTGCTTCTGCAAATGCCTGAGCTGTGTTCCGTTTAGCCTGTTGGTACCTATTGGCAGCCTCAGCCCAATATGACACCAGAGGTGGTTTCTTTCACCTCTGGTGTCCACTATCTGGTTCGGGGGTTAAGATCACGACAGGCACCAGCCACAGGCACCACCAATATTGCGGCCACAGCTCAGTGCAGCGACTTCAGCAATGGAGGTGCTGAACATGGTCCATTCGGACTCAATGTCCCCAGTCTCCCCCTGGAATGCTGTAGAAGCTCTGCCAGAAGTGACAGTTGAAGTTCTTGCAGACCGGAGCCACTACAAGGCATTCCCAGTGCTGCCTCACTATACATTTAAGCACCCCAGATCTGTCCAGCATCCCTCCCTGCCACATGATCCAATTCAGCACCAGGTATGATCAGTTGACAGCTCAACACCTCTCTTCACCTGAGTATCCAGAACATATGGCCACAGATCCGATGATACGATTACAAAATCCTTCAGGGTGGGGCTCCAGTAACCTCATCCCAGTCTGGGCAAACTGTTCCCTAGATCTCTCACTCATAGGGCTTTTTTTTTTCGCCCAACAAAAATGATATGCTAACTGATCAACAAGAAAGATAATTAAAAACTATAATTCAGTTGAAAATCAGTGGAACCTCTAACAGAATCACATCTGGAGTTTCATCAGCCTGCACCTGTGCTTAACCCTCATCCTACCAACTGGCGTAACTGCAGGCCCCAGAGGTATAATTTTTTGATATAACTTATAAGTGTTTTTTTGTTTGTTTTTTTTAAGCATTCCATTTTTCTCTGACTTTGTCAATCAATTTGTTCTTAATTAAGCCACATCATTGTTTCCGCTTTGAATGGTGCTTTTTCAAAAATAGAAATGACCTCAGTCAAAAGCACCCAAACTATGCAGGTGTAATAAATTGAATAATTTATTCAGTTATTGTCTGCCATGAGTCCTAAGTATCATGTATAAAGAAAGGTAGGTGTACTAAGTCATTTTAAAGAATAACAACTCAGATGCCATCATGATCTGGATGAGAAACTTCTAACACTGGAAGTTATGAGAACACTGCAGATGTCACCAATCTACCTGAGACTGACCGAAGCTCTGGTCACGCTACACATGAAAAGGAGAACTGATGTTGCAACCTTCCAAGCCCTAATCCAGTCATTGAGGAAAATTTGCTAATGTGACTGTCAAATGCTTGGCTGGAAAATCTACTTGAAAAGTGTTTTACTTTAGTACTGAAACACAGACAGGAAGGTAGCAACTGTTTGCTCCTCCTATCACATGCCAGCATTCGCTGAGCGAAAACTGTGTGCTATAACTGCTTACAGTGTGTTTTTAATTTCAATTGTTTTTAGTCATTTCCAATCCCTGTACAATCATGGTGAGAGTTGATTCACATTGCAAACTACAAGTCAGAGTTTTCCGGTGGGTGTTGGTCTCTGCAAGGGTTGCAAGGGTTGTAACTTATTCTGACTGATGCAGGAAACACTGGCAGGATTAGATCGTTGGCCTCGTTGGTTTTGTGCTTACTTCAAATATTTTATACTGGGGTAAAATGAGCCTAATTGGGTTCATATCTAAATACAACACAAGTAACGTTTGCTTGAATTTAATGAAAACTAAGTGATACCAGAATGAGCTGATGGTAAACACGCTGTTAATTACGTGGAGTGTATTTGGGATAAAAGCTGCAAGTTGCATTAAAGAAAAGTACAGATTTTTGTTTTCCAAAATATCCAATTTAATTGCAACTTTGCAAAGATAATAACAGTCTTCTTTTTAGATGACATTAAATAATGACTAATAATTCCTGGAATATAAATATGGGTTGCTAATATTATTATTAATATTATTATTATGCTATTATATTTGTTTCTTGCAGTAAATTATTCTCAAGATGCCCACGGACCCCAATCACTGCTCTATGTGTGTTAAATATGTCAGAAGGATGAGGGTTAATAGGCTGTCTGCAAACTATATCTTCTATTCCTTTATACATGCACCAGTCACTTATTTTCATGAATGAATATAGTCTGTATAACAAACAACAATCTCATATACACATGCACACTCTCATGTAGGGACAGAGGGTCTACTTACTGTGTGTTGATTACCAGTCTGTCCCACTGTCCTTTGATGTCATCTTCTGATGGTTGCTCTGTTATATAAAGGCCATCAAATTCCAGCTTCCTAGCCACCTCCTTTTCACGCTTAAAGATCACCAGTGGCACCTATATAACGCACACAAAAAGTGGAGAAATGAAGTTGTGTGGTGATGTCCATGGGTTCTAGACTTAAGACTGACTGCAAATGATTGAAAATGGTCATCTAACTCTTAGAAACTGTCCTTATATTTAAATTCATGTCAGTTTGTCCAATTAGTTTTAAGACTGAAAATGGGGGACTATTTATAAAAATGGCTGTATTTTCTAAACAATTAATACAAAACTGAAAGTCTGGACTTCAATCACAACTTAATTCTTTAATTCATGGATGTTGAATTTTTTAAAAGCAAGCAGAGTGGTTTTAGGTTTTTTTTAAGGTTTTCACATTTCTACACAGAGATTTGACCATAATTAAACCTTCAGACAGATTTAAAGTGAGCTATAATAATGTCTGAGTCACTTGCAAAACAGTTTTTGGCCCACAGGTGGCTGTGAGTCTACAAAGTAGTATTAGGGCTACGTTAAAAAAAAAAAAAAACTCCATACTCCAATAATAATAAAGTCTCCGCAACTCTGAAAGTCTCTGTGTGGCCAACAGCAGACAACATTATGCCCATATCATGGCCTAAACCAATCATGAAGGTGCTGCTTCGAGTAGCTGAATGCGCAGCTGAGGCGGCGCAGCATCGACTCTGTGCTGCTGCTGTTCGAGGTGTCACGAGCATGTCTCTGCACAGACGCGCAGAAAGGGGAAATGACGTAGGGAATTCCACAATAATCCAATAGCGCACGGCGACACCTGCACATTCCGCCAATGTGCCAAAAAAATCCTAGGTCGCACCGGTGCAACCAGCCGTTTGAGTAAAAAGAAAAAAGTCTCTGCAACTCTGAAAGTCTCTGTGTGGTCAACAACAGACACACATTATGCCCATATCGTGGTCTAAACCAATCAGAGACAGTCAAGGGCCCACGCCCTCTCAGATGCCCACGCCCAAGATAAGATGTTCAGATATTGAGATGTTCAGTTCGAAGCCTTTGAGGCATTTTTAATCGACTTTCTTTTTATTTCATATATCTTGAGATATTTTAAGTTTAAATTTCAGCTCAGTGAAGCACTTTAAGCACAAGAACTTTTTCGGTACCTTATTTTTCGGACTATAAGGCGCACTTAAAATTATTTCATTTTCTCAAAAGTCTGCCTTATGTATGATGGATTGTTGGAGCATTACGGCTACCGTAGTCAGGAGCCTGGCAGAGTAAAACGTATCGTGCTTCAACATAATATTACCATATTGTGTGTGTATAAGGATCCCAAAATGGCACCTGTTAAGAGACATGCTTGTTGGATTTCAGACTTTATCAGTCACGCAGTAGAACATGGGAATAGAGCAGCTGCAAGAGAATTCAACATTAATGAATCAATGGTACGGAAGTGGAGGAAGCAATAAGAATGAGTTGAGTAAAGTTTGACTTATCTGACTGTTTTGTTTCGCCTAATGCACCTTATAATCCGGTGCGCCTTATGGTCCAAAAAATACAGTAACTTATCTTTCTAGAAATGTGCTCCAAATAAAGACCTTTGTGTTGACAAGATTGTTAGTTAACCATTTACAAATCAATACTGTCTGTATGGACAGCAATTTAGAAAAAAAGTGAACATGTAAAACTGCGGTGTTAAGCGATGCGGCTGAAAAATTTGGGTGCACCTAACTTTTGTGCTGGTGCACCTAAGTTAGGCGCACCAGTGCAACCGTGGCAAAAAGTTAGTCTAGAGCCCTGATATTATATTTTTGCATGTGGCACAGTAAGAGTCCTTTCATTAACACATGGATCAGTCGGGAACTGATGGTAAATAATGTTTTCTGTTCTCCTACATATCCTACAGGTTGACTGTTTTACATACTGTATTTCAGATTTACAGGACAAACTTGTTTGTAATGGAGCAGTCCTTCTGGATAAATCTAGCTCTGATGGCACACAGGATTCCTTTATTTCAGAACATACTGATTCATCGAAAGCTGCCTCATGCCATTTTGTTTCCAAAAATATGTACAGGTGTAAAACCTGAGCACTTGCTATATTATTTTAGTAAGTATGTTACTACTACTATGTTAACTCGCTCAACAGCTCTGATGTAAGATTTAATAACAAACTCTGTGGTTATTAATGGTAAATACTAAATTGCAGATTCGAATATTTTGCACATATTTCTGTTGTATGTCACAGCGAATATCCTGCCTTAAGACAGTAGTATCCAATGATACAGAAGAAGGAGATGACCGTGTGCAGGACAGCAAGGATCCGTAACATGGGCTCCATGTAGCCACTGCTCTCTTCTAGGACAAAACGAACGGTGGCAGGCTTCTGGGGCATGCTCGTCTGATCCATCACCTCCTCCTTTGCATCCACAGTTGCTCCACCTAGTGGATCCCACTGAATGCTGCTCTCTGGTTGGCTGGTGTACACAACTTCCCTCTCCTCAGTCACTGATGAGGATGTAGAAACCTGGTAGGGAAAATTTTAGTCTAGTTATGTAAGCAAATAAAACAATAACAAAACAAACTAAAATAACATCAGTATCGGCTATTAGTCCAAAAATTCACAACTGCCCCATCCGTGGTTTTAATTTTTATGACTGATGTGTCCTGAACCCAAACTTCAGGCTCTATAGGTTGTAACCTAAAGATTCTAAACCAAGCTATAAACACAGCAAAGACTGAGTCTGAGTCTTTTGAAGCAACATACAATGTAGTACTGGCATACTAATTTTGACTACAATAGTTTTAGTCAACAGTTTGCATAACTCATATCTCAGGAAATTTTGACAAAATAAACAAAAAGAATTTCACTTGGAGTAAAATGTGCAACTATAAGTTGTCATTGAATGATTTGTGATTAACATTTGTACAAGTTTTATAGGTTCATTTTTCCAGTTTTGTCCTTGTTCGTAATCTAGCACAGCAATGGAACTTTTTTTCCTAACCCTAGGATTTAATTTTTTGGAAAAAAAACTGTTTTGCCCCAAAATGCATATATTTGAATGATTACTTTTAAAAATCATAAATGTGCAATGACTGTTATGTAAAATAGTGACTATTATTTGAGTGGAAAAATCTTTGATCAAGACTAGGCCTCGAAATGGTGTGTGTGTGTCTGTGAGCTAGTTTATACAAGCAAACTAGAGCCATGCATCCATCCATCCTCTTCCACGTATCCTTATCAGGGACACAGGAGTGCTGGAGCCTATCCCAGCTGTCATAGGGCAAGAGGCAGGGTACACCTTGGACAGGTCACCAGTCTATCACAGGGCTACCATATAGAGAGAGACAACCATTCGCACTCAGAATCATCAGTTAACCTAACCCCAATAACTAGAACCATTCAATCCCAAACTGATAGCTGACAGACTCCATCTCACTGCCTTTTTATTCGCCATTTCGATGTACCAAAGTCACTTTGAAGATGGAAACTGGTCGCAGACCTGGTCCCCTTCTTCAAAGAATTCACTGCAGAGGCAATAAGTTGGTAAGTTCATTGTAAATGGTTACAATGATTTTTTTCTTCCCATGGTTTCCAACCCCTGTTTTCCCTACTGAGATTGCAGGATAAACAACAACAAACAACTTTCTCATTTTACTCAGTGCAAATAGAAGAACACTGATTAATGAAAAATACAATGAGTGTATTAGTGCTCTTTAAAACATGCAGTCACTCTTACTCTATCTAAGCAGTAAAATCCCTTATATCATGTGCCTTCAATAATTGCACTGTTTAAGTTGAAACCATTGCATGCAGCACCACACTCTGTAGAAGAAGATGTGTAGAATGTAATCACGAGAACATCCTTGGTACTGTTACCTTATAGAACAGAAGGATAAAGTTTATTGCAAAGGCAACAAACAGAGCCAACATCCTCATGTTGTAAAAGTTTCTGGCGAAGTAGTTCTGTAGGAGAAACCAAAAGATGAGCTATAAAAGTGTTTTTTTAAAGCTATGGATTGAGATGTTGTATAATAATAATAATAATAATGAGAAGAAGAAGAAGAAGACAAAGAAAAAGAATAAGTTGGCCATACCAGCAGTTTCCTCTGGTAGGCAATGATCTTCTTTAAGAAAGCTGACTCCTGAACATCAGGTTCGTCAGACTTAGAAGTGTGGTGCCTCCTCATTTTTGGTTTCATTGTCTCGTTCTTTGACTGTTTCTCTTGTTTTTGTACATCATCACATCTGAAACCATAAGCCAACACACAGACATTTTTAAAATGACATTACTATTTCACTGTGGCTTTATTCATTTACTGTCTTTTTAGGTTTTTGGAGTGTAAAGTGAATGGACTAATGCTTGTTATACACTATAAAGCATTCTTTAATGCTGTATGATGTGATTCTTTCATTAAAAAAGAAACACCATCAGGTCCTAAATGGATTAGTGAAAATTCTTGCATGCATTAATGCAATTCAAACATCCAGTTACATAAATATGTTTACGTACTCAGATGTTTTTTGAGGTTCACATTTACTCTCTAGTTTTGATTCCATCTCCTCTGAGGCAGAGCTCTTTGACTGAAAGAGAAAGATGAACAGTTAGACAAAAAAAAAATAACCATAGCCACATTTGGTCCCTGGTGAAAAAGCCATTTTCACTTTTGTGGCTGACAGCATGCTTCTGTTACTGTTGTAAAACTCCAGTATTTCTATGTTGAAATGGGCAGAATTTAGTCAGAGAAATCAGTGAATGTAAGTTGTGCAACATTTGAATCAAAATCTTAAGACATTCAATCATTTGATCAAAGCTCACAGACACATTAGCTGATTGTGAAATCATTATCTTTTACCATTCAAAATCAGTGGCTGTAAAAGTTATGAAAATCAATTTTAAACAGCTCAAGATAAACAACCTCCATGAAAGTGAGCAGTAAAGTTTCCACCATGTGGAAGTTAACATTTCAGTGTCTATCAAACTAGCTAAAAGCACATGTTTCTGAGCCTTATGGAGTTTAGATTCATTTAAATACTTAAAATTAAAACGGATGGGGATCCCCCAGGGCATGCCTGCTTCATGCCCTGGGGGACGGGGCTATGGCTCCCCACACCCTCTAGCAGATCATTACATCGAGAAACCTTTTGAATATAAGCGCGCTGATCCACACAGGTGTGCACACAGGTGTACACACAGGTGTTCACTGTTCATAGACACAAACTACACCTTTCTTGGCTGCTACCTCAAAGCACATTGTGTGCTGTCGGTCCTGCGTGCTGTACAACAACATTCAATATTAGTATTTACTGTTATTTACGCTTAGCTGGATTAATGCGATGGTGTTGTGTTTATTATGTTGCTCTCTTTTTTTTGCTTGTTTTCTCTCTTTTTTTTCTTTTTTTTTCAAC
>VUQG01042831.1:0-14964 GCA_015106755.1 Etia nguti
GCCCTTCTCATTCTCCGTCGCCGCCATGCTTTTTCCGCCATGTGCGTATGAAAACAAAGGCACTGCGCATGCGCATTTTACTCATATTCTATCACGGTATTTCATTTTCTCATCGTTGCCTAACGTTATACCGGTATTACCGTGAACGGTATGATATGGCCCAGCCCTACTTCTTATTGAATTTATGCATAAGCTTCAGTTTAAATAATGCGTCTGTCTCTATCTGAGCTCTGTGGACTTTTTCCTCTGTGTCTCATCCTGCTGCCTGAAGAGAAGCTACATTCACCAGCTTCATCTGTAAGAGGATCTCCCTTATGTTCCCCAAGAAGTTGGTGAATGGTTGCAAATCTTCTCTCTCATCTAAAATCACTGAAGTTCTCTGAGCAGAGAACCTTTTTCACCATTTTGACTGATGAGCAGCCACACAGACAAAGCTATATAATTATTTTGTCCTACGAGTGATTTGCAGCTATGATATAGTGCGAGGAAATAGAGAGTGGTTCCTGCAAGACAGAGGGGGAAAACCTGCATTGGGACTAAGGATCAGAAAACACTGAGGACACCATAGATACAAACAGAAATAAAAACATGATGAGGGCTATGACTCTGGAAAACTGAGTAAATTCTGAACACATTTTAATGAAATTGCACTGCATAGTAACTGTCAAGAGTTTTATGTTTGTGTTTGTGCATTTAGTTTACAGTAAAGTAAACTAAATGCACAAACACAAAGAAAAAAAAAATCCTCAGACTTAAGTACAACAAGAACTAAAGCCAGAAGATACAAAAGTGCAAAATAAAAACTGAAAGCAAAAGAATCAAAAACTTGAAACACCAAATTATGGAAACCCTAAATTCAGATGTTCAGTATTAACAGTCAAAAGTAAAAAATAAACAAAACAAAAAACAATAAAAATTGATTTAACATGACATAAAAACTTAAAGCCAGTCAGCTTTACATTATGTCTCTCTTTCCTCATTCTGTTCTCTGCAG
This sequence comes from Etia nguti, assembly GCA_015106755.1. Lineage (NCBI taxonomy): Eukaryota > Metazoa > Chordata > Actinopteri > Cichliformes > Cichlidae > Etia > Etia nguti. Next base: position 995 of record VUQG01042831.1, read on the forward strand.
GGGGTTTACTGCGAAAATGACTCAGAGTACAAAAACATGACATCATTTGAGACAGCCAATTCGACACTAAATTAGTTTGATCAACAAGAGTTTTTAGCTGTTTGTTATTTTGTTTAATGTTGAAAGGACAAATAAGAGTTTGGCAGTCTGTATAATATTTCACCTCAACTACACAGTTCAAGAAAACAAGCTGAGGACTATTTTTTACTAATGTAACAATGGAATGAGTCACACAGGAGGAAGACTGTGGGTGGTGTGTTTCTAGGAAACTTGACTGTGACGTAACCTTGGATGTAAAAGACTGCAGTCTGCATTCCAGGTTGCATTCTAGTCATTTTCCAAAGTCAGTTTGACGAAGGTATAGTTCCTTCCCCACTGACAGCAGTAATTGATCCTTTATTCTCTACAGCCTGCAATTAGAAAAGCTAAATGAAACATATTACAAGCAGACCTTTTCAAATGCTGTTCACATGATCTGGTCACTTAGAGGTATTACCTGGAGGCACAGCAGGAGAATTGACTCTGATCAGCTGACAAACACAGCACAAATTTAATCTAGAGGTCTGTTGTGTAACTACTTAATTTTACTGATTATAATAGATGTAAAAATCTGTGTTTCAGAAGGAGTGATACGTTTATTCATTAGATTGAAGATTACAGGAACAACCTGCATTTTAGCTTATACCAGCGTCCAAGTCGCCATCAATTATTAGTTTTTGAAGGTACAGAATCATTCATCTCAGGGACTTATAAAGAATAAAATCAATAGAACTTTCTGAACAAATTTAAGAAATAGCAGGATGATCCAACAGAAAATGAAAATAAGGAAATCATCTTTTCTTTTCTCTGTCAGGGTTCCTGGGTCGTTGACCCAGCGTTTTCAGTTTGTTTCATGTCCAGGTTATTCTGTTTTCAATCCCTGTTCTTTGTGCCAGCCTTTCCCTGTGTGTTAGTTCAATTATGTTCAGCTGTTCACCCACCAGTCTCCAATCAGTCATTATTCAGCCGGTGTATTTAAGTCCTCAGTTTCATCCTGGTCATTGTCTTGTCATTAACGTTGTCTACCCCGCATGTGTGTTCCAGTTCAGGCAGCCTTTCAATCAGTCAGTTGTCCGTCTCACATTCTGTTCATCCATTTTGTACAATAAACACCGTCTTCATCCCCCACTAACCCGAGAGTCCTGCATTTGGCTCCACTCTTCCTCACCTCCACACAGCGAACTCCTGACATTCTCCTTGTTAACACGCGACTAAATATAATTGTGGCCAAGGTGAGACCACCTTTATTTAGCCCAACATACTTTTAAAAAGTTCATTATTTATTTATTTATCTGAACTTGATGTGAAAAGCTCTTTATTTCATTCTGGTTTGTTTCAGTAAACCTTTTAGTCACCCCCACCTTTAACATGAACACTGTTGCTATAAACTAGAGTGTTTTATTAGAGTACGTCAGCTGCACAAATTTTATACTAATGGAAATATAACAAATGAGGTATAAATATTTATAACAAAGATGAAGTTTTATACAAAGAATCAGCTTTCATGTTGATAATATTTGTCTGCACTCATGTAACAAGTTGCTCAAGAACTTAAACGATCACTTCAACTTTGTTCATATTTCTGCTCAGACTGGATTTAATAACATGTCTGCAGTACTAACAAGAAGTACTTATTCAATGTAAAGTCTTTCTTTTTTCCAATAGCAGAAAGACTACCTGTGTCTGTTTGCAGTTTTTATTTTTGTGTTGGCAGAAACGAGTCTTACTGTGACTAAAAATAACCACACAGTGGAGCTATAATTAGCTCACACTGGCAGTAAAACTCAAATAGTTTTATTTGGTCTTGTGGTGTATACCTAATACAAACATGTGGTTTAATACACACCTATGACAGCAGTCGGTTGGTATGCATAGATGTCAAATTCCTGGAGTCCACGTATGTAAAGCGGCACATTTCATTGAACAGAGCAGACAATAGGAAGGGCGCACAGAGAAAACAGTGGGAATGAGCAGGTTCTCTTGTCTGTTAACACAGTTTCACAGCAGTTCATGAAGTAACAATAACACGATTTTTCATCTGTGTGCTGATATTGACTCTGATACCAGTCAGTATCAGCACACAGTGACTCTGAGACCTGGCTTGTGCTGCAGACACAAAATATATTTCTTACTCAAATGCATCACTTTCACATTACTGACAGTCACAACCAAAAATAAAACATTTGTGTCTCCGAACACTTTTATGCATTGATTTTTTTGTGATTTTCATATTTTGCTGTGGGACCAGGCTGAGTAAGTAGGGCACCTGCATTATCTGTTAGTATGGGGCAATCACTCTGCTATCATTTTTGCTTCAATGGCTCCAGAGTAGTTTACACACTCCATCCGGACCATTGAGAACTCTGCTAAATCAAACATGAGGCACTACCTGCTTTGGTGACTGCTCATGACAAGGAAGCAGCCAAAAGTAGCTACGAAAGTAAAGAAATATTTATTTATTTCCTCATTTTGTAAATATTTTCAGTTTATACCTACGAGAACCATGAACAGGATCAGATGTTGTAATGAGTGAATGAAGTCAGATTGTAGATTTTCCTTCATCTAGCTGTACTGACTGACCTTTGACCTCATGTGGACGTTCACCATCAAACCTGACAGATCTTCTAAAACTCTCAACATCCTCTGTGAACTCTTTATCAGTCATAAACCCTATTGGAAGATGTCAACTCAACGTCACTGGTAAGTTGATTAAGTAACATTCAATAGACATTTTGTTTGTTAGTTTCTTTTTGATCTTTATTATTTTTGCACTGACCGTTCTGTTAAACTAAAGATATTTGTCACTCTCTGGACTAGTAAACAAGCCAGCAACAAGCCAATTCTGATCTTATTCTACTTTTGTCTTTTCCAGCTGCTGATCAACCTCAGAGAGAAACTATGACACCAGGATGGGCCACCTTTCCTATTGTACTGGGAATTGGACTAACAGTAGCAGCAGTTCTACTGGCCTTATGTCTGCATAATATAACTCAATTTGTCAAGAAAGGACGGAGAAAAAATGCCCCCAGAAATGCAATAATTTATCAGAACTTACTCTTACAATTTGATGGTTGGTTATCTTCATTTAACAACTTGTTTAGAACCCAAAAAAATAGCATCTTTTTTCAGCTACTGTCTTATTCACAAGGATTCACCACCACGCATACTTGCACATGTTTGATGTGGCAGATTTTTACACCAGATCGCCTTCCAAAGTCATTTGTGCCTCCTTCTAGTGTTGAATCGTTCATTTTTAATACAGAGCAGCTTAAAAAATACTTGACAAATAAAACATAAAAACCTACTTGCTTTAAATCATTTTCTCAGTCACTGAATTTAGATGAATACAGTTGTAATAATCAGTGTTGTATTGATATGCAGTACGATGTTTGTGTACTGATAAGGTTGACCAGCAGGGGGCACTGTATTTAAGAAAGCTCATGGATGACAACAGGGGAGCACATAAAAGAAGACTGGTCTGCGGCTTTAGATAATAAAAAGTTTGGAGCGGTAGCTCACAAGGGATAAGTGGATGCTGTGTTATTTTTTAACAAGCACTACGAGGACAACACAAGTGTTGTTGTAAATAATGTTTCTATTTGGGAAAAAAGGTCCCTAAATAATTGTGTACTTTTGTGAAGATTTACACTGTCTCCTTGTGAGCAGTGTGGCTCCTTAATCCGTGTCTCATCCTACTGCTTAATTTAATGAGTACCTCGATTCCCTGATCTCCAAAGATCCAGATGTTAACTGCTAAATGGGAGCATCAACCTCATCAGCGCTCCTTCAGTCATTACAAAGGGTTAATGGGGAATTTAGGAGTTCTATCATCGCGATTGACACTAAATTTTATATTGTAAAGATTTATAAATAAAATAAAGAAATAGAAACACACAAAACTCTGCCTTTCCTAATGTTTCTGCTTATAGTGTGGACTACAGTGTTTCCATTAAATATGGATGTTAAAAAAATGTTAAAAATCAGGTGGTATATAAATGTAAAACGGAGGTATGATTGTTTGAAATACTATTTTTTTTGTCATTCTTAATTTATTGGTTTTGGACTTTTCCTTTAAAATGTAGTTTAAAATTGTTGTCATTTAAGGTAGGTGTAGCAAATTAAACCTTCAGCCTCCTTTTTAATGTAGTTCTTGTTGGCAACATTCATTTTAATGCAATTTGGTTTTTTTTTTTTCTTTTTTAAAGGTTAATATTGTCTGAAAAAAATATATTAATGACATTTCTTGTAAATGAATCTGTTTATAATCAACAAACCATTTAAAGACATTTCTCTGAAGCAGTTCTTCCACTCTGGCTCCAAACAACAGAACCTCTTCTTTTTAGCCAGACAAGAGCCAGTGTGGCTGTTTGCTCATCTCTCACTGAGTCCAATAAATTCAACACTTGTCAGACACGGGCACAGTGAATTATATGATTTTAATTATTTTACTTGTTTCTTTCAAACACAATTTTAGCGTAAAAGTCCTACATTTCAGAAATGTCTTGTGTTTTTGTGTTTATCTGGACTTCTTTCACAAACTTTTACAGCCTCCCTCAGAGGAGACAGATATCCACGCATATTGACAGCTCTGATAACATAGCGGCCACCATAGTTAGGATTATATACTTAAACTGGGAGGAGTAAGAAAACAAAATTCAGTTGACTGCAATCTGCAAACTGACATCTGACATTTAGTGGTTTGACTTCATACTCTGGAACTTTAAGTTTGCTCTGCATGTGAGTTTTTCCTCATAAATCTGCTTCTTGTTAGTTTCCATGTCTTAAAGATAAATTTACACACTGTTCTGAGTGTCAATGTGACGTTTGTTGTCTAACACAGAGTTTGCTGCCTGAATGTTATTTTCTAATCAGTAATTAATCCCAAACCTTTAGATTACAAAATCTGCTGCAATTTTTTTTTTCCCACTGCATCATTTTAAAGTCAATCTGATTTAACTCTATTTAGCCGTGTTATTGTAAGTTATGGTGTATATGTGCTGGACAATTTCTTAATTAACTTTGTTGTTAATCTATATAAGCACCAGATGGAGCTGTTGGGTTGTAGTGGTACATGCGAACATCAATGGAATTTGGAGTTAGTTAGTTTAACACAAAAATAAGTGAATTCGTTTTAGCAAATTGTTGTATAAACCTGCATAATATGTAACATTAATGTAAATGTTGTTTATTGTCGTTTATTCTTTTTAAAAACAGACATATAGTTTACTGTGTTTAAAAAAAAATCTCAACACCACATTCAGTGATCTGCAGCTTTGAGCATGACTACTTGCATAAATTCAAATGAAACCAGACTCAAAAGTGAAATCGATGAAGTGTGCACTGCTAGAAGCTGATGTTTACTATTTTTTGCAGACAGAATTATATGGAACAAAAACTCAAACCTGTGAAACTGTTGTAACCTTGTTTATTCTCAGGTTTTATACAATTTCGTTTGATAATAAAGGCCTATTCTATACCATTTTTGACTATTGGTCATTGCACAATAATTCAAACAGCGCGAGGTGATCCGCAGTCATAGCTCATCCATCTTGTTGTTTAGTGACGGTGAGTTGTTGAGGAAGAGACTCGGAATAGCCGGTCTGTTTGGGTTAGCACTTAACTTAGCCCTCAGCCCCGCTCTCTTCCCCCTCTTCTGTTTCTTGTGCCTCAGTCGCCTACGCCACTTCAGTGGTGGTACGGTGAAATTAGAGTCCGTGTTGTCTGTGAAGGTTCTCAGTCATCCAGGTCATCGTAGTTTAAGGAGCTTGGAAGAAAAAAGTGTCTGGACTTCGTTAAGTTGCTTGAAGACGTTTCATCTAAACGCCCACTCACATCCTGGGCCATCTGACCTCAGGAAATCACATGATAGGGTGGGGCTAGGTTTCACAATGAGCTCACCCGAAACCTTGGCTGATTGTGACCCACACCCATTTTCACACCTTGGCTCATGTGATTAGGTAGAGCAGGGGTGTCGAACTCCAGGCCTCGAGGGCCGGTGTCCTGCAGCTTTTAGATAACACCCTGGGTCAGCACACCTGAATCTAATGATTAGTTCATTAACAGGCTTCTGGAGAACTTCAAGACATGTTGAGGAGGTAATTTAGCCATTTAAATCTGCTGTGTTGGATCAAGGACACATCTAAAACCTGCAGGACACCAGCCCTCGATGCCTGGAGTTCGACACCTGTGCTTTAAGCTTTGTAACAAGATTTTGGCTCATTTACTCAATTATATTCAACTTTCGGTTGAATAAAAAAGAAGAAAGTAATTATTTTACATATAGCCTTAAAACAACAGGACATATATAATCATGTGAAAAATACACCCTTGTTCAATTCTTTTTAAGGTTATTCCCCTTCAGCAGGTCAGTTTGTTTTCAAGTTATTACTGCAAAATTGTCTTTTAAAATCATGGGGAGTCTTTTGTATTTTCATAATGTACTTTTAAATTTTGACTTAGCTTTTTGTTAAATAAATAATTACTAGGTGTAACAGATATTAGAACAATGGTCAATATTCATCTGAAGTTATATTTAAATAATATTTGAACTTGGTAAGGACCAGATCATTTTTTTAAGACCTGGCATGTAAAATCTCAGAATCGAAATTTGGTGTGATTTCTTTTTCACATGCGTTGGATTAAAAAAAACACAAACACACACACACACAAGCACAAGTTTTTGTAGACAAAAATCAAAGATAAAATTTTTTTTTTTTAAAGTTCCTTTATGCATGCTAAAAGATAATGTGCTTAATTCAGGTTGAAGCCACAAGGAGCCCAGTGGTTGAGACCAGGTCTAAAGAAATGCAAGTGTGTCTGTGATTTAGTATTTGTACATAAATTTTGCTACAGAAAGTTGCTGAAATCAATTTCCATAACTACAAAACCTTTTTTATATTAACACAGACATAAAACATCGCTTAGTCTTAGTCGCTTAGCTTAGACATTCTTAACTTAGTGATGGAAGTAGCAGTGTATGTTGCGAGAATGGATGGATGTTTAGAGTTTAAAATATTTATTGTAGGTTCTTTTTTACTGTTTTATTGTCCCAATTAGATTTCTGTAATCTGACAGTGGATCCAAACACAGCACACAGAAACCTCAAACTGTCTGAAAACAACAAGAAGGTGACATATGTGGAAGAAGAACAGCTGTATCCTGATCATGATCATAGGTTTGATCAGTGGCCTCAGCTGCTCTGTGCTAACAGTCTGACTGGTCGCTGTTACTGGGAGGTCGAGTGGAGTGGAGAGTTTCATATCGCAGTAGCTTATGGAGGAATCAAACGGAAAGGAGATGGTGATGATGTCAGGTTTGGAAGGACTGGGGCTGGAGTCTCTACTGCTCTGACAGTGTTGGTTACTATGGAGGTCACAATTACACATCAAGAGCCATTCCTGTCTCGTCCACAACTGACTCTCACAAAGTAGCAGTGTATGTGGACTGCAACCTTGGCACTATGTCCTTCTACAATGTCTTCTCCAAAACTCTGATACATCTTCACACCTTCAACACCACATTCACTAAACCTGTATATGATGCATTTAGAGTGAAGCCACCTCACTCCAGTGTCTGTCTGTGTGCAGACTCAGCATAAAGAACTTACTGTGCAGATAAAAAAAAAAACATAATTTTATTATTGATGAAAAAAATAAAATATGAGCCAATGAATGAACCAAATGTCACAGTCTCCAAATAAAATCGAAAAACGTTGCTTTTTAACAGTTTGCAGTTATTAATATTCTTCAGGGGTAGTTTTTCCATGTAAAAATTTTTTTGTAAAATATTTTAAATATTCTGAACCTTCAACAAGGCACTGTATGAGTTTTTCATCTGGTCCACAGGTGTGGAATAAGACTTTTTCGCAAACATGTGACTGCCTCTGTTCTTGATAAATAGATTTCCATACATTAAGCCAGAATGCCTTCTTAAATAAACATTTATTTAAAATATGAAGCAAGGGGGTGTGTCATATCAGAAGAAGCTGACATTCATGTTGCATTTTTTTTTCTTCTAAAAAACAAGAAATGTAAGAAGACAGAAAGACAGTGGGTAGAGCTGTTGCTGCTGTTAAGGCCCAGTGCTATGAAAATGTATATAATGGGGTTTCCCAGACTCTCTGGATGTGGACTCGAAGTTGGTCTCTTAGGGTGGAGCTGATTGGCAGCTGTAAAAAATAAAACAATATCTGCTTACATGTAATTGTGGCCAAAATCAAAATGTGAGCCACGTGAAATTCAACCCTAATGGTGTTTGTAGCATTTTCTGTGCGAAAGTCTAAATCTGTGCAAATAATGCAGTATCTGCATGTTCCAGTAAGTCTGCTTTATTAGCCCAGACAGTGAAAATTATCTTAAACAGAAATTCTAATAGTAAACTTACCAGTGATGTTGAGTCGACATCTTCCAACACTGAAGCCATAATCAGTGTTCACCTCACACAGGTACATACCCGAGTCATCAGTCCTGAGTCTGGACAGTTGAAGTCTGATTCGTCCTTTTCTGAGGGCGTCTTTGTCACTCTGGACTCGTCCTGAAAACTTTTCATCCTGAGACTAAAGAAATTGTATTGAGTACATTGTGACTGACAGCATTTTAAAGAAGAAAATATCTGAATTTAAAAGGTTGATGTTAAATCTTCCTCTGAGAACATGCTAAAGACTCATATAATTGAAGTAGAATTGCCTAAACTGAATGAAACATGAACTGAAGGTTAATCATATTTGACTGAATGTTCAAATGTGATGGAATTTCTATGTTAAGAATTGAAAGGAAATGATGTGATTAAAATGAAATAACCTTTGGTCTAGTTAAAAGTGGGTGAAAGGTCGGAGATGGAGAGGACAATAGGGTGTGGCTAGATATAGGTGGATTGTATGTAAACACAGTGATTGAATGTCTTGGTAGGCGAGGTGGAGGTAAGTAGGCACTTAACAGAGCAAAAATTGGAGTGCTTGGAGATATACTTGGGCAGTTCCTGGGAGTCCCGTGAGATGAGCAGCTCAGAAGATTGGATATCAGAAGTTCACAGTTGGAAATTCCAGCAGTGACACTAAAGGAATCAAACCATTTGGCATCTTGGACTTGGATTTGTCTCCATCTCTGCTCATCATTTCGCATAATTTTAAAAAGTTTAAATTTCTTCAGTATTGAATAGCAGAAAAGAGGCTTTCTTCTCGGTGTCATGTACTGATATGAGGTTACGTACTAACGTGATGACGTATGGGCCAGATGTTGTTTTTTCAGTTGAAGCCTCGTTGAGCGGCAAATTGTCAGGTCCGCAGTGTTCAATAAAGCAAGAGAAAGACAAAGCTTTATGTCCTGATTTAATTCAAAGTGCTCTGCCTAATTCAGTAGTAAGGTGGGCACACAACAGTCGGAAGTCAGTCAAATTAAAAAAAAATTAAAAAAAACAGTGGCCGACAGCGCTGTACATAACGGTAGACTGGTGGGTAATAAGCAAGCGAATAATGCAGAAAACAGAGATTTTTAGATGGGAAACTGTTCTTGAAGTACAGAGAGAGCTGTGCATGAAGTGTGATTTTATCGTGGTGGTGTGGCGACCCACTAGAGGGCTCCACTCATCACCCAAGCTGGGAGGAAGGGTTCTGCTGTGTTTGGGCGCAATAGGCTCAGTTCATGTTTGGAGGTGAATAAAGTTGGAGTGTAAAACTAGAGCTCATGTGTTGTGTGTCACATGCCTCCATATTGGTGACCCTACCTTGAACACGCAGCGAAACATGGAGTTCGCCCTGGACGCGCCAGCTACCGCCTGCCCTCTGCCTCCTGCTGCGGCTACGTTTGCCGTGGCGCTCCAGTTGCTGGACTTCTGGCTCCACGACCCCTCGTCTTGGCTTGTCCACGTGGAGGCTCAGTTTGCTCTCCACTGCATCTCGGCTGATGACACAAAATTTCATCATGTGGTGGCATCGCTCGACCCGCTAGCCACTCGCTGTGCGATGTCGCTCCTCCGAGACCCGCCCGTGCAAGGGAAATACGTCGCCCTTAAGGACCTACTATTGCGGCGATACACCCTCTCTGGTGTGGACCGAGCCGAGCAACTTCTCTCCTCTCCGGGCTGGGCGGAGGCACAGCTCTTGAACTCATGGAGAACATGTTGTCCTTGCTCGGTTCGGACGACGGGGGATTCCTTTTCGTCCATCTCTTTCTCAGACAACTACCTGTCGCTGTGAGAACCGGCCTCGCCAACTCCCCGTTTCTAGTGGTGCAGGAGTACCGCTCCCTGGCTGAAGAGGCGGATCGCATCCTGCTGGTCTCCCGCACGTTCGGAGTGCACGCCCCGGCCGTGGATCCGCCGGCGACACCCCCACCAGCCTTCTCCGGAGCGGACGAGTTGGTGCTGAACCGCTATGCAGCGGCACCGCGGGAAAGATTTTTGTTTCTACCATCAGCGTTTTGGCGCCAGAGCATGTCGCTGCCTGCCACCCTGCTCTTTTTCCTGCTCAGGGAAACGAGGCTGCCACCGCGCTGTGGTGGCCGCAGTCGCTGACGATATGGAAAGGCTGCTCTTCATTGAAGACTCACGCTCCGGGCGCTGTTTTCTTGTGGACTCTGGCTCCCAGAAGAGCCTCATCCTGCCCACCGCCGCGGACCGTTTAGCGGCAGGCCAGGTCTGAGAAATCCTCAGACAAACAAGAAAAGAAAAACGCTGAGACTGTTAAAGACAACAAACTGTGACTGTAATGATCAGTGTGTTTCAGCAAAATTCTCCCTCTGTTAACATTCGTGTTACTCACAATAAATCGGGTTATAAAATAAAACATACAGAGAAAAGACTGCTGTATTTACTGTAATTACCACACAGCTGTTTTTGGACTCAGTCAGCTTTGTTTTTTTACTCACAGCCTAAAACTTTGGATGTGTTTGGCTGACTTAAGATTTATAGGCGTCCATGTCATAAAGTTTGTTCTACACACCGTCAATCAAAGCTAGAGGCTGGCATAGTATTAGGTTTTATTTTAATTTTATTTGAAATATATATATATATATAGTTAAATGCGAAATGACTAAAATTTGATCTATCAAACTTTGGGAGTGAAAACTGGATTATTTTCATGCTGCTCTAGAGCGATCAGACATATTTGGAGATTAAGTATCTGAATTTGGAGCAGAACCACGCCTCCAAACACACTCCTTCCAGTTCTCATCTATATAGGGGGATGAACAGTACGGTAGTGCAATTCATCCTGATCGGTGATTGGTCAAAGGTCTAGGATGGAAGAAGGCGGAAGAAGGGGATACCTGATTGGTCAAAACGTCTACGGTCACCGTAGACTTTGCGGTACCGTAGACTCGACCCCCAGTTCTGCAAGCTGTTCATTCTCGTTTATGTGCCCCACCCTCCCCTTTTCAATTCTTTATCTTTTCACTTCTATTTAGTACATGGGGATCTGCCCAGCCCGGGATCCGTCGCCAGTCCCCTTCGAGGCCTTCCCCAAACTGCAGCTCAATTCATGTCCAAGCATTCACCTTTACCTACGAAAACAACAACTCTACACTTCTCACGGTCTGCCAGCGCAGACCTTGACAGAATGGCCAAGTCAGTCACCTGATCTTAACCCAATTAAGCATGAATTTCACTTGTCTAAGACTAAACTTCAGACGGAAAGGCTCAAAAACAAACAGAAAATGAAAGTAAAGACCTGGCAGAGAGATTTGTCCAATTAGTTTTGAGCTCCTGAAACGAAGGGATTGTGCTGACCCCTCTCCATCACCAAAAGGGTGGGTACTTGAGCATCAGAACTGAACTATGGAGCAATGGAAAAAGGTAGCCTGGTCTTATGAATCATGTTTTCTTTCACATGATGTGAATGATCAGGTGCATGTGCATCTTTTACCTAGGGAACACCTGGCACCAGGATGCTCTATGGGAAGAAAAGTCAGCAGCAGTGTGATGCTTTGGGCAATGCTCTGCTAGAAAACCTTGGGTTATGCCATCCATGTGGATGTTACTTTGACATATACCACCTACATGTGTAGCAGTCCTTAGTTTGAGTGATCTATTCAAACTTTAATATTGAAGTCAAAGTACAAAGTGACTAATTTGTTGAAAGAAAACAGAACAAAGTTGTGCTTACATCAAGGTCATGTCCTTTAAAAAAATAACACATGACTCTGTTTTGACAAAAATATTGCGCAATATTTAAACACAAACATTTTTCCATAGTTCGCCCTGAACATTTCATATTTGATTGAATATGAACATGAAGGGGTAATAGTCAGTTATAGTAAGAGAAGAAAGTGAGAACTCACAGCAGAGATGAGAAGCTGATCACACCTTGAGAGATGAACTCTTTCTCTATGGAATCTTCATCTCTCCTGTGAGTGTTTTTTAATTTATTCCTATTATTTCTAATTTTTTTTTTTAAACAGGTTACTGTCATGTAGATTTGGTCGATAAGTGTAATAATTAGGATCATGAACAGGATCAGATGTTTTGCACTGAAAAAAATTGTATTGGGTGGTTGTTACATTTACAACAGTTTAACTTGTGATTTGAACTAAACAGCTTCATGTTCCTATGGTGAACGTAATTAAATCAAGTAGAATCGGCATGAAATTCAACAACTTAATTTATTTTTGTTGAGACGATACAATCTATCAAGAGTGGTTAGTTGCATGAACAAGATCACACGAGATTTCAAAACACAGGAAAATCACTGGCATACACACATTATGTGTATGCTATTCCTATTTATTGTGGTTTAACCTGTCAAGGACAAAAATTAATTAAATTCTCTATCAAGCCTTTTAATCATAGTTTTCCTACTTTAAAAAAAAAAAAATGGCTTGACAGCTCGGTGGCTTAGTGGTTAGCACTGTTGCCTGAAAGCAAGGTCCTGAGTTGACATCCATCGTCATCAGGCCTTTTCTGTGTGGAGTTTGCATGTTCTCCCCCAATCTGTGCGAGTTCTCTCCAGGTACTCTGGCTTCCTCGCACAGTCCAAAAACATGCAGGTAGTGGGGTTAGGTTAAGTGATTATTCTAAATTACCCATAAGTGTGAATCTGAGTTCAAATCATTGTCTGTCTCTCTGTGTTAGCACTGCGATAGACTGGGGACCTGTCCAGGGTGTACCCCACCCCACAATGATTCACACATTAATAAATGGCTTTCTTTTGGCATTAAGTATTTTTGTTGGACTAATGTCATTTGCATGTGTTGGCTCAGCTTAATTAAATTAAGTAGGAATCAACTGCAGTAAATAAGTTGATTCATCAGAAACTAATGAAGTTGGTCCAAGTCAAGTACATTTAGTTGTAATAAAAGAATTCCAACTGCTAAAATAAAGCAATTTAATCAAGTGGAAATCCTTTCCAGAATTATCTATGCTCAATCAAATATTTATTTTATGGATGTTTTTGACCTTTGAGCTCATGTGTTGATGACTCTTCACCTCTGTCTCCTCTCACAGGGAGAAGATGATTTGCAGTATCCGGCTGCTCATCATCCTCACATCAAGTGTCTCTGGTTAGTTTACAGCTTCACTTTATGAACACCAAATAAAGCTCAACAACAGATTTGTTCAACTTCTCAGTGTGTCTGCTCCTCTCTTTCCCTCTCTGTCTCCTCAACAGGATCATTTGTAGTCAATGTGACACAGACCTCCTATCAGGCAGAGGAGAACCACAACATCACACTGGAGTGGACGTTCACCACCAAACCTGAGAGATCCACCAAAACTCTCAACATCCTCTGTGAACTCTTTATCAGTGATAAATCCTCAGTCGTGTATCATGTTCATGAAGGTGTTGAGGTGTCAGAGTCTCAGGATGAAAAGTTTTCAGGACGAGTCCAGAGTGACAAAGACGCCCTCAGAGAAGGACGAATCAGACTTCAACTGTCCAGACTCAGGACTGATGACTCGGGTCTGTACCTGTGTGAGGTGAACACTGATTATGGCTTCAGTGT
>VUQG01042836.1:0-10023 GCA_015106755.1 Etia nguti
ACAGAGGAATAAGATATACAATATACAATATATACAACAGAATACTAGTATACAGTAATATACAGTAGGATAGTGCAAAATATAATATCAAATAACTCTAACAAGTAACAATATAACTATATCCTGAAAAATAAATAGCTTAGCTATCAGTGCAGGTGATTCTAAAAGTGCCATAGTATTGTGCAAATGAATAAAAGAGAGTAGCAGCGTATGATGGGGAGATGAAACAAACATTCGATGAAAAACTGTTGGGTGATATTGCATGATCTGAATGGGAACAGAATAGCTTTGTTATTAATCCTCAGGAAAATCACCTAAAGAGCGAGGAAGAGTTGTACAGTCTTATTGCCACCGGCACAAACGATTTCCTGTGGCAGTGGATCAGCTGAAGGCTTTTTAGTGAGTTTTTCAGGCAAGCTGGTGATGATGATGAATGTAGGTACCACTGACCAACATCATGTTTCTATTGTTTCTCTGGCTCTTCCTGTAAAGTGCAGTGGTGTTTTTAACCTAGTCCAGTTTATTGTCAATGTGTACTCCAAGGTATTTATAGTGCTCCACAATGTCCACATCGACTTGAGTCCACATGGATTGAAACAGGGGTCACTGTTTCCTGGTCCACCTAAGGTCCACAATCAGTTCCTTGTCTTGTCTTTCTCATGGTGGCTGCTAGTATTTTTATAGAGCAACAAACTCTTTTTACAGGCTAAATGAGGATTTTCTAAATTAGTGAGATCCCGTTTTCTCTCCAGCTTATGGGTTATCTGCATCAAGCTGCACGTTTGAGAGTTATACCAGGGAGTCAAGTACTTCTGATATGAGACTTTTTAAGCCACAGTATCCAAAGTTGTACACACTGAGGATGTAACACTAGCAGTGAGGTACAGTTCAAGTTCTTTTTTTTTTCTTCTTCTTCTTTTTGGTCCTACATAAGAGTGAATCATGAAACCAGTTAGGTTTAGGATTATGTCACAATTTTCAAACTGCTGAGCAGGATCACATTGGGTTGCACATTATACTAGCAGCAATCATAGCAGTGCTAGTGCTATAATTACTTTGTGACTGTGACAGAATTTTTAAAATTCAATTGGTATCAAAAGATAGTAGACTCTTACTGTGGGATTCAGGAAACAATTGCAATCTTTCAACATTCCTTGATGTCAGCCTGGGATACTCTTTGCATGACAAAGTTCAAATCTGCAGATCAAATCTAAAATATTAATAAGTTATTATATAATATGGATAATGATTGCTCTGCAAGTGCATGTCTGATTAAACATACTGATTTGGCTGATGAACTGGCAGTGAGCTACAGGAAAAAACAACATACTATAATTAGATACATTTAAAATTCATTAAATCTGTGAGTCCCTTAACAATAAATCTTTATAGAATATGCAATTGAGTTATTATTACTTTCAGTAATTTTGCCAATTTTGATAAATTAAAAAAATTTCCTTTATATAGTGCCAAATCACAACAACTGTTCCCTCAAGGTCCTTTATATTGTAAAGTAAAGAACCCTAAAATAATACAGTGAAAACCCCAACAACAACCCATAAAGACCATAAGGCAGAGCCTTCGGCTTTTGGGCCCTTCTTCTGTGTAAGACGCACCCAGCTTTGATTCAGGAAATGGACACCTTGTCTACTTTAAAGACTAGGTTTAAAAATTGGTGTCATTGTAGCCCAGGAGGATAGAGCAGGTCATTTACTAATTGGAAGTTTGGTGGTTTGATTCCTGGTTGCTCCAGTGTGCATGCCAAATATCCATGGGCAAGATACTAACCCCTGTGATCCATGCACTGGAGTGTGAATGTGTGTAAATGTCAGAAAACACTTAAGCATAAGAAAAAAGTGCATATATGAATAGGAGTAAATTAAGTATTTTGTATAAAGCCCTTTGAGTGCTCAGGTAGAGTAGAAAAGCGTTATATAAAAACCAGTCCATTACCAAAACCTCCTTTTTGCTAAACCATGTAGTTTGAACTGGATCAGGTGACACCGAATCCTTCCTTTGTTACACTGCAATAGGCTTAGGCTGCTGGGGGCTTCCCAATGATGCACTGAGTATTTCTTCCTCAATCACCTTATTCACTCTATGTGCTTGTACACCTCTCTGCATTTAATCATTAGGTAGTAATTTCAAATGCAACATTCAACTTCAAAACTTTGCTTCCTTAGGAAATAGAGTCAGCTCCTTCCCTGCTTGTATACAGCGTCTGTGTTCATCGTCTAGTTCAGTCTGTTGTCGTTGCGGACGTTGTGTGTACTCTTCCACCACATTGACATCCTGTCTCAGCATAGTCATGGGCCATCTAGCTGTACTCTTTCGGAGGTTGGGCTCTCTGGTCTTATACCAATTCAAAAGCAGATGATATATCTCTGACCGTTCCACAAAATCTTCTACTAATACTCCCCTCCTGCATATCACTTATATATCCAACTACTGCTTAATCATCTGAATATTTCTGTAGAGTGAGGTCCTGGACTTGTACTGAAAGTCTGAAGTGAACAGGAATTGAAACAGTGCATCCCTTTCTGGAGCTCCAGTACTATAAATCACAATGTCAGATAGAGCACTGCCAAATCTTACATACTGCATACTGGACATGTTTACTGACATTTCCTGTAGCTTCTCCCTGAGTGACACTGGTTAGATTGTGTTGAAAAGCTTTTGTAACCCACATCAACTACACTGTCACATCCACCCATTGCAATAAAACTAGTCCTTAAATAACTTTGCGTTACACTTTGGAAAAAATCATAGAAGGTGGTCCTCACTGTGCGTCACTTTATATATGGAAGCCTCATAAGGGCAACTACTCAAATTTTCAACTGAATAGAATGGTGCTATAGAAGTATCACTTTTTTTGTTTAACATAATCTGCATTTTGGTCCTCTTCCTCACTCCATTCCTGACACAACTTTAAACGCAAGTGGCCTCTAACTTTACTTGATATTCTCTGCATCAAACTGTAAAAGTCAGCAATGGACCCACAAACAACAGCTGATAGCAGTGTCATTCTCTCTGTTGTCAGTCTTTAATACTAGTTCTTATAGTTGTTTGTTTACCAGAAAATTTACATGCAAGTGTCTAATAATGATGCTTTTATTGTTGTCTGGTGTTTAGCCTAACCCTGGGCTCCTGGCTGTATGTGATACACCAGCAGATTAAAAAAAAAAAAAAAACCTGCCTGGTTTACACATCCTTCATATAAATGCTAGTAGCTTGCTACCTAAGATGGATGTGATTTGAATCTGGGCCCGTTCAACTGGTGCTGACATTATTATTATTTCTGAGACTTGGCTATCTAAATCTATACCGGATAAAGCAGTAGCAATTGATGGATTTAACATTTATCGCTCTGACTGTTCCAGAGAGGGCAGTGGTTTATCTTGTGTAGGTTTATCTTGCTGCTCAAGTCTTGAAGATCTGCACCTGCGCAGTTTGAAATTACAGACCTAAGTAATTAACCTGTTTGGAAATCAGTCTTTGGCTGTGGTTGGCTACTATTGGCCAGTATCTGCCTTCTCTGATTCAACTTTTATCTGAACTGCCTTCTCTGATTCAACTTTTATCTGAACTGCATTTTAATTAAATAAATGATTTTAATTGGGACTGACTTTCTTCTTTGTCTGATGGCACACTGTTTGTATTTAAATCTTAAACAAATTATTCAAAGCCATATACGCCTTAATCTCAAATCACCAGATAAATTATCTCTTATTTAAATTTTTTTTAACCAATATGCCACATAGGTTTGTGTGTGAGAAACACTAAACTCTCACACTCCAAGCCTTGCATCTTTACAAAAAGAAATTTAAAGCTTTTATTTACGACTTAAATCAGATTTAACTGGGGTTGTATTACAATTCCAATTTAGCATGGGAATATTTCCATGAGTTTTAACTACTTTGTGGTCAAACATACCCCTTTTCGCCAGGTCAGAGTGAAAGAGCGAGACAGTCCCTGGACCAATTCTGAATTGGTCACTCTCCTACACAAGAGGAACCAGATGTGGGCTACTGTGAGAAAGTCTGACTGATGCCGATTGGCTATGTTTTCGGAAGCTGCCTAATCGGTT
Source organism: Etia nguti (assembly GCA_015106755.1). Lineage (NCBI taxonomy): Eukaryota > Metazoa > Chordata > Actinopteri > Cichliformes > Cichlidae > Etia > Etia nguti. The sequence goes on from VUQG01042836.1 coordinate 4,088, forward strand.
TAATGCCTCCATTAGGAGGACCAAATGCTCATACCATCGAGATGGTTTCCGAACAGTCACAGCTAGCTTTTGGTTGTATACAGTCACAGCTGTGTCAGCTCCAACTGGTTTTAAATGCAGAAAAAAACAAGGTCATGTTGTTCTCAAATAGAAAGAGCGTGCTTGGAGTACTTCACTCTCTTGTATCCGGCATTTCTATTGAAACTGTGACCTCATACAAATACTTGGGTGTTTGTGATTGATGATAATCTTTCCTGTAAGCTACATATTGCTCACCTGTTAAAGAAACTTTTTTCTTTTTTGGGGAAATCATTGCTAATCTGTGTTTCACTTTCACTGCAAGGAAAAGGCGTCTTGCTAACACCTTTTTACCCCTCCTGAATGCCTCTGCTCATTCTCTCCATCTTTTGGACTCTGTCTGGTTGACTGGTCCTTATTGGCCTTACTATTTGTGGTTTACTGCCCTCCTATTTATCAGATTACATGTTACTTAAACATTTTAGTCATAGTCTGTGGTCTCAGGACTTCATTACATTGAGTGTTCCATCAGTTTGTACTGAACTTGGAAAGAAGACATCCTTCTTTTCTGCCCCATTTTCATGGAATACATTACAAAAGGACTTAGAGCTCTCTCAATAGATTTCACTTGCAGAGTTTAAAAGATGTACAAATGCCCTTGTGAAATCCTAACTGGGAATTTGTTGCTGTTTTTGCAATGACTTTTTAAACATGAGAATTTTTATTTTGGTTATTTTATTGCTATTTTATTGTTTTTTATTGTTATTTTAATATGTTTGTCAGAAACAGGTCTCTCTTGTAAATGAGACATTGAGTCTCAATAGGACTAGCTTTATAAATAAAGGTTAAATAAATTAATGACCACCTCTGGTGGAGTTGGGCTCCTCCTGCTGGCATGGGCGCGGAGGTATCGCCGAGATGTGTGGCCCCAGATCTTCCCTATTGTTGAGGGCTGCTGATGGCCCATCGCTGTCTCCCTCCGACTCTGGTGGGGCATTTTTGCAGCTTCTCACCCTAATTTCTAAGTACATTTCATGACAAAGACACACACACACACAGAGACACTTAAACTTGACACTCTCGCTCTTTTTCTTTCTCACACTCAGACACACAAACACCAACATCAGAAGAAGATTGTTGATTGCATTTTCGAATTCTTGTGTTCCAGGTGTTGTATGTCTGTTTTTCTTACAGGCTTCTGCCTGTCCTGAAAAGCAAGATACACAACAGTGCATTCAGATCATAATTCTAATTGCAAAAGCAACCAGACAGGACAGGATTAAAAAAACAACCAAAAAAAAGTTAAATAAATTAAAAAACAAACAAAAAAACAAAACAGTTTTTAAAAATCGACAATAGTATGATGGCAGATAGTCACACGATACAAAGTCTGAAGTAATAGTAGTTCAAGCTACCAGATAGACAAATTAAGTATCTTACACTCAGAGATAAAGACTTTATATAAAGGACCCGATGATTCCACAGGTTGATTTGGCAAACTGATTTTTATTTTACTCACACACATGTATACACGTGTGCAACTGTACACTTTCCAGTGGGCTCCAGCCCACTGTCGACCACTCCAAACCTCACACACCTCTTCTGGGCCCCAGCAGCTACTGAAATAGGGAAGGCATGGTTAGCATGATGGATCTCAGCTGTTCCAGGCAGCCTTCCACATCACTATCCCCTGAACCCACTGCTCCACCCCTCCCCTGCAGCTGAGCCACAAAACACAACCTGCCACAGCAACATGCTCATTATTTTGCACAAAAATGACAAATTACTGTGTGCATAACACTAATGACAATTTTTAAAAATGTATTTAATTGCCTTTACTCTGTCAAAACATTTCAAATGCAATTAAGATTGGTGATGTTTACACCCATTTTGAACTCTAAATATAGTTTAAAATTTGAACCTGAATGCACAGGTTTTGACTTTGAACTTTGCCTTCAGACACAGTGAAAACTAAAAATGACCTTACTGCACTTCATATTTTACAAATGGATTTACAGCCATATTTATCTAATTTCTTGATCCTGTATTTAATTGTGTGTGTCGTCCAGGTGGGAACTATCGTGGTGTATTTGCCCTGGGTCTGGTCCAGGGTGAGTGGAAGATGTATGTAAAGGGCCCACTTGACAGGGAAGAATACAACCTTTACAACATCAACATCACAGCTAGTGATGGACTGTTTGTTTCCCAGGCAACAGTAGAAGTGACAGTGACAGACACCAATGACAACAGCCCAATCTGTGACAAGGTGAGGAATAAAGTTGTGTATTGGGTTTTTTTCTACATAACTGATTTGGCATAACTAGTTGTGTCCGTGTGTGTGTGTGTGTGTGTGTGTTTCTGACTGCAGGTTATGTATACTGCCTACATTCCAGAGGACCTCCCAGTCAACAGTGTGTTGCTGAGGGTTGGAGCTACAGATGCTGATATGGGTATCAGTGCTTGGATTCAGTACTCCCTACATGGTCCTGGATCCCAAGACTTCACTATTGACCCAGACAGTGGTATGGATGCAGTCCAACTTTAAAAACACACTTGTAAAAGTTTTTCTCTGAACTAGCATGAATTGCAACTTAATCATACACAAGGCAAATTTCATCCCACCGTTTGGCTCCATCACAATGTTTCATATCTTGTTTTAAACCTGTCCAGGTGAGATTAAGTCATCTGTGCCTCTGGACCGTGAGATGACACCTAGTTATCAACTGGTTGTCCAGGCTACTGACGGTGGTGGGCGGTGGTGCCATGCTGTGGTGTATCTGATAGTAACTGATGTGAATGACAATCCACCTATTTTCACCCAGTCTCGGTACACCACCAGCGTCTACGAAGACACAGTCACCAAAGCCCTACTTACACGTATCCAGGCCATAGACCCTGATGAAGGTGATACACTAGGCAACTGTTTATATTACCACTACTACAAGTACTGCTTCCATTGCTAATCTGTATCACAAGAAACTAATTATTCAAGGTGCAATTAATGGAGCCACATCAAAAATTTACCAGTATTTAATATAAATGAGGTACACAATATACCTAATTTAAATTTGGCTGTTTCTGAAGTGCTTAAGCTTCCCAGCACTCCTGCTGTGTTTGGATCACTCCCCAGAATTCCAACAAAAACACAAAAAAAGTCTTTAAAGTCATTAAGCATGATGCAGATCATGCTTGTGACCTGATGTATCTTCTCTGGGTTTGAACCATGAGGAAGAGTTTGGTCATGCTGAAAATGAAAGTTGGATTAGCTTGACACAGAGGTCCTTGCTTGTGGACTGTTGTGAACTTGCTTCCATGAAGCAATGTGAAAATAGCATGAGCGCTGGAAAGCACAATCATTTCACAAAGGAGACAACCTTTAAGAAAGGACCATTTTAAAGTATTTTTATCAGACAGTTCCAGATAATTTAATTCAAAAGCTGCGTAAAATGAAAGAAGCTAATGCAAAAACAAACAGTTCTTTTAAAGAAAAATAGTAACAGGGGAAATGCTAATATAAAAGCTTACCTAATATACTGTAGTGCTAAAAAGAAGTTAAACTAATTGCATACACAAACTTTAATGTGCTTAAAATATTCAGTCAAATAGTTAATAGAGTTTTATAGAGGTTTTATGTCAGGCCACTAGTGAAAAATTTTTATAACTGGGTATAAATCTCATATCGTCTTCTACAAAAAATAACAACATTTGGCAAGAAGACAAATCCAAGCACTGGCAAAAATGTTGTTTCCAGTATACTGAGGCCCAAAGCTTCACTCTTTTCTTTTGACATTGCCGTAGGTCCGGGGCGTATGGTGATATATTCCCTGGCTGACTCTGCAGAAGGATTTTTCTCTATCGACAAATACTCAGGCATCGTGGTCCTGGAACGAGTTCTCGACCGTGAAATCCAGCCATTTTATCAGATAACAGTTTGTGCATCTGATCAAGGCTCACTCCCGCTCTACTCACTGGTCAATGTCACAATTACTGTCCTGGACATCAACGACAATCCACCTGTGTTTGAGCGGCGTGATCAGTTGGCATCTGTGCCAGAAGATGTGGGAGTAGGTACTGAAGTTCTGAGAGTTTACGCTGCGAGCAAGGACATCGGGACTAATGCTGAGATCACTTACAGTATCCGATCAGGGAATGAGCACGGAAAGTTCCACATTCATCCACTGACTGGTGAGTGAGGGAAATCCTCTCTCTTTGTGTAGGTGTTACAGTATTAGTCTGTGCTGTTCATACTCTTACAGATATATAACATCTTAGAAACTGTATCTTTCTCTAACTCTATCTCTGTCAGCTTTCACTATGCTATGTTGACTCACAAAATTATCTATTGTTCTTAGGGCCATTAAAAATCTGTCACAGATTTTCATCATAAGGTAGAATGTGCATGAGCATCAGTGAATATCAAAGCTTGGCCATACAAATTGCCCGTCAATATAATAATAATAATAATAATAGTTTATTTGTACTGCACTTTTAAAAACCAGGATTATAAAGTGCTTTTCAGAAACAATGAAAAAAGAGCAATCAAAGGAGAAAATTAGAAATCAGTTAAACTAGGCTATGCAGCACTCAAGTTTAATGTTAAAATCAGAACAAGATAAAATTCTAATTTAAAGTGGTTTCAATTTTAGTGAATAAAAAACAAAATATGTTATATATTTTAGATTCTTCAAAATAGCCACCCTTTGCTTTGATTACTGCTTTGCATACTCTTGGCATCTTCTCTTGATGAGGTAGTTACCTGAAATGGTTTTACAACAGTCTTCAAGGAGTTTCCAGAGATGCTGACAACTTGCTGGCTCTTTTGCCTTTACTTTGCAGTCCATCTCATCCCAAACGATCTCAATTGGGTTTACGTCAGGTGACTGTGGAGGCCAGGCCACCTAGTGGAGCAGTCCATCACTCTCCTTCTTGGTCAGACAGCCCTTACACAGCCTGGAGATGTGTTTGGGGTCATTGTCCTGTTGAAAAATAAATAATGGTCCAACTAAACACAAACTAGATGGGATGGCATGTTGCTGCAGGATGCTGTGGTAGCCATGCTGGTTCAGTGTGCCTTCAATTCGAATAAATCCATCACACTTTCTCCTCCTCCTCGCTGCTTCATGGTGGGAACCATGCACGTAGAGACCATCCATTCAACTTTTCTGTATCGCACAAAGACATGGCCAGTGGAACCAAAGATCTCAAATTTGGACTCATCAGAACAGAGCACAGATTTCCACTTGTCTAATGTCATTTCCTTGTGTTTCTTGGCCCAAACAAATCTCTTCTGCTTGTTGCTTGGTAGTGTTTTTTAGCAGCTATTTGACCACAAAGGCCCGATTCACGCAGTCTTCTCTGAACAGTTGATGTAGAGATGTGTCTGCTACTGGAACTCTGTGTGGCATTTATCTGGGCTCTAATCTGAGGTGCTGTTAACTTGTGATTTCTGCGGCTGGTGACTCAGATCCTCAGCAGCAAAGGTGAATCTTCGTGTTCCTTTCCTGGTGCGGCCCTCAGATTTGTCATAACGCTTGATGGTTTTCGCGACTACACTTGGGGATGCATTCCAAGCAATTTTCCGGACTGACTGACCATTTGGCTGACCATTTGTTAGTTGTCAAATAGGGCTGTGAGCTGTGTACCAACCTGACTTCTGCACAACACAACTGATGGTCCCAACCCCATTAAGAAGGCAAGAAATTCCACAAATGAGGCCTGACAAGGCACAACTGTGAAGTGAAAACCATTTCAGATGACTACATGATGAAAGTTATTGAGAGGAGGGCAAGGGTTTGCGGCGCTCTGTGTGTGTGTGTGTGTGTGTGTGTGTATATATAATACACACACACACACATATATATATATTATGTGTGTGTGTGTGTATATATATATGTGTGTGTGTGTGTGTGTGTGTGTGT
>VUQG01042840.1:0-12479 GCA_015106755.1 Etia nguti
CAAGGTGCTTTATATTGTAAGGTAGGCCCTACAATAATACATACAGAGAAAAACCCAACAATCATATGACCCCCTATGAGCAAGCACTTTATCGACAGTGGGAAGGAAAAACTCCCTTTTAACAGGAAGAAACCTCCGGCAGAACCAGGCTCAGGGAGGGGCGGGCCATCTGCTGCGACCGGTTGGGGTGAGAGAAAGAAAACAGGATAAAGACATGCTGTGGAAGAGAGACAGAGATTAATAACAAGTATGATTCGGTGCAGAGAGGTCTATTAACACATAGTGAGTGAAGAAGAAACACCCAGTGCATCATGGGAATCCCCCAGCAGCCTACACCTATTGCAGCATAACTAAGGGAGGATTCAGGGTCACCTGATCCAGCCCTAACTATATGCTTTACCAAAAAGGAAAGTTTGAAGTCTAATTTTGAAAGTAGAGATCCCAATACCTAATAGCAGTCAGGGTGCTAGCCTGTAGAGTTCTGCATGTCTCTCCATGGCCTCCCCAGATCATCACCGACCCACCATAAAACCAGTCATTCTGAATGATGTTACAGGCAGCATGTTGTTCTCCACACCTTCTCCAGACCCTTCTATGTCTGTCACATGTGCTCATGGTAAACCTGCTCTACTTTGTGAATAAACACAGGGTGCCACTGGTGGACCTGCCAATTCTGTTAGTCTACGGCAAATGTCAGTGGGCTCCACAGTGAGCACAGGGCCCACTCGAGGGCATCAGGCCCTCAGGCCACCCTCATGAATTCTGTTTCTGATTGTTTGGTCAGAGATATTCATGCCAGTGACCTGCTGACAGTAATTTTGTAGGAGTGGGAGTGCTGGTTCTTTTTTCTCTTTGGAGAAAGAAGCAGATAAGGTACTGCTAGTGAGGTAGCTCCTAGAGTAACTGGCTGTCTCCTGGATTCTCTCCTACGCTCTTGACTGTGGTGAGACTCAAGCCTTATGTCAGCGGCATATATTGATGCGCCATCCTGGTGGAGTCGGACTATCTTTGCAACCTCTGGAGGCTCCAAGTATCGCCTAATGCAGTCAGTAGTGACAATGACCATAACCAAATGGATAACTAGTGCAAAAACAGTAAGAAAAGATGAGAAGGGAAAAATTGTCAATGGCCCCCACCCTCCTGCTATAAAAACATTCCTGTTTTGGGGGTTGTCCCTGTAGTGCGCCTGTTAATTTCATCAACACCAAAGCTGCTGTAACTGAGAGAAGAGCTGGCAAAGAGAAAAGGTAATTATCTGCTTCATTTACAGAAAACCCAGAATAGTGCATCCATGGTCCTCTGGATACATTTTACACTGTATTTAGTCCAAACCAAATTTTTGCATTTCCTTGCTTTTTGGGTTCCCTATGCCACCCCGACTTATAATTCTTGGAAACGCCCCTGCCTTCATGTCATGTAGCGGTCAAGAGTTGTGCTATCAGGGGAAGCAGATGAGTGTGCACATGCGTGCGTATTCGTGCAAGTGAGAGCAGAAGGCGTAGCTACTTCAAAGGGGGGGTCGAAGTGGGGCACAAGGAGAGGAGTGAGTAGGGTCCGGAGGTAACGAGGAGGGGAAGTGTTGTAGGTCCCTGACATGAATGAACCATGTTCGCTAAAGGAATCGTAACTCTCCCGGTTTGCTCCTTCCTCCTGCTTCACCTCCCGTTTTTCCCGCTAACGGACAGCTGGCCCGTTAAGGTAAATAGCTCGGGTTGTCGCCGTTCACCTCACAGTTCTGTGTCTGTTCAGAAGTTATGAAGGGGGTCTTGGTAATTCACGGTTTTGCCACTTGTAGTAAGCCTTTCTTAACGTCCAGATTTCGTATCAAGTTCGTAATTGATGCCATCCTCCAAGTCGGTTTATTAGTAACATGGCAATACTGTCTATCACTGAAAGTCGAGCTTCGAACGACCGTACAGGCAAATGGGAAGATAAGTCTTACCCATTCCGGGGAAGTCACTGTTCCCCTCGACGTCCCCGCGTTGGACTGTAAAGAGCCATAAAACTGCTCAACGCTGTTCACATAAGACGGCAAACAGACAGCAGTGAAGTGGCTTAAATGTTCTACATGTTCCTAATGATCAAAGCAGATATAACACTAGCTGTTGAAGCTCTCCCACAATAACTATTATAATATACGTTGAAACATGCCCTGTATGATGTGTGCTTTATGTTTGAAGCCAAATGAAAAAGCGTCTTATGTCTTGGGTGGTTCAGTGTTTGGACTGTTATGCCACTTCCCCCCATTCAGCTTTCCTGCTTGTTTATCACAGTGTGGCTAAAAACATCTTCTTCTTGAACTACTTTCTAATTCAAACAGATGGTTTGTTGCAAATGTACATCTCAAAATGTTATTTTTGTCTTTTAACTCAAAGCTCTCACTTTGTTGTCTTTTGTTGTCTAGGCTAACTACAGGTAACTAACTGACACTTAATTAGATATAGTGTTTTACAGTATGCAGTAGTTTTCTCAGTCACAGCCATAGTCCATACAGAGCATTTATTTTTTGAGTCAGATCCACTGACTATAAATAAAAGGTGGTCATAATAAGAAAATTACTATTATTTACAAAAATGGACTTAATGCTCCGTGGAATATGACCCCAAGCTAACCGCTGGACCCACAGACTCAACAGGAAAATATTTACCTGTATCTGTATCATAGATACAGAGACCTCAGAGACATTTTTCCCATAGACTTCTATACAACCAGAGGTCGTTTTCTAAAGAGAGTGCAAGTTTAAGACACTTGTGTGTTGGCTTCACTCTTCATGCTTAGAAGCTATATCCATCTTTTATACTGTCTGGGGCACCCCATCGTCTCATATTTGGATAAGAGGGTGGAGTATTAAGTTTTAAGCTTGGTTAGCAAGTTGCATCTATAAACTGTATGGGTGCTAAGGAATAGAATAATGGGATTTCACTCAATGAAACTGCAGCATACATTTCTTGGATGAACCGTATCACACAGCAATACATATTTGTAATATACAGTGGGTAAAATTAGTATTGAACACATCACCAATTTTTATACTTATAAAGGTTCTACTGACATTAAATTTTCAATAGATGTCGAACAACCCATTAAATGTATTCAACACGTCGTACAAAAGCATTTGTTGGTGATGACAGCTTCAAGACGCCTCCTGTATGCAGAAACTAGTCACATGCATTGCTCAGGTGTGATTGTACCCATTCTTCCACGGAGTCCAGAAGGTTCTGTGGGGCCTTCTATGGATTATCAGATGATTGGCTGGGTCATTCTAGCAGCTTCGTTTTCTTTCTCTGAAACTAACCGAGTTTGCTTGGCTGAGTTTGGGATCAGAGTCCCCCTTGTTTCATCTTCATCATCCTGGTAGGTGGTAGCAGGTTTTTATCAAGAATCTCTCGGTACATTTTTCAATTCATCCTTCCTTTAATTATATGAATCACAGTGCTGTATGCTGAAAAACAGCCCTGCGTCATGTTCCCACCTGTTGGTTTGGTGTTTTTGAGGTGACGTGCAGTGCCGTTCACCTCCAAACATGGAGTGTATTCTGGCATCCAAAGAGTTCAGTTTTGGCCTCATCTGACCAGACTATACTCTCCCAGTATTTCACAGGCTTGTCTAAATGTTGTTCAGCAAACTTTAAATGTACTTCATTATGTTTGTGCTTCATTATACTTGCTGTCTCCATGTTGAGACTGAAACACTGGGTGGATTGAGATTTTACTGTTGACCCCCAGATTATGGAATGGGTTGTTCCTGCATGTTAGGTTGGCCCCCAACAGTTGCAGTTTTTAAATCACGTTTAAAAAAAACACCTTTGGATTTCAATATCAGTACTACTGCTAGCTTCTAGTAAGTTTTAGTCAGTTTTTTCCGTCACTTTTAATCTTTTGTACCCTTTTTAAGACTTGTTATGTTTATGTATTGTAAATTTTGTGTTTTTAATTTTGTGTTTTCTATATTTTTCTTCTTTATTTAATATGTGTTTTTGTATTTTATGGCTTCCATCTTCTAACTCTATTTTAAAGTTTGCATGAATTGGAATTATCCAGGCTTGGGACTGACATTAGGAATACATTGGTTTGTGCCCCCCTCATGGCTAGATCCAGTATACATCAAGTGATGTCCTTTGTAGCTATCAAGTATAATAACTGACTGTATGCAACCACACTGCAGGCGACAATATCAACAATAACAGCAATATGCCAACAATCAACAGTCAAATGTTAAAATTTGGTGGTTATTGGGACCTTAGGTACGTACCTAATGAGAAGAATGTGCACGGCCCCTTAAACACAATGCTGTGATGTCTTGTTCAATTGCAGTCAGCTTCATCCTCAAATTTGATTCAGCATCCAACCTGCTTCTGCTTTGGTCTCCCTGAAGAGGACTGAAGAGAAGTCATTCTTGAATAGATGTGTGGTCACAAATGGGAGGAGAAAGAGCATGACCCTATCTGACAGTGCATAGCTGTATCCAAAATTCTAACATTTCTGAAAGTCAACTTCAGTGTCTCATCACAAGATTGTTCTATTAAATATTCATGTTCCATAACTGTGAAATCTTCAGGCACATTGTATTGCAGTTAATTAATATGATTTCAGGACTGATTCATTGGGTTAGAGATTTTCTAACAGATCGTCCACAGAACGTCTGCATTAATCATGTTTTATCTGATGAAATCATTGTTAGTACGGGAGCCCCTCAAGGGCATGTCCTATCACCATTGTTATGCAGCTACAGGATAAGAATGTGAGAATTTTAAAATATTCTGATGATATGGCTGTTGTTGGTCTCTTTTATAGAACCTCTAACCATAATTATTTTGCTCAGGTGATCAAGAGATTGTCTTAAATTACACAGGCCCCATAACAGGTCTCTCACTTTCTAGTCAGTCGTTAATAGCTTTAAGTATCTGGCAATTAAGAACAAACTGAACAGCATCGTCAGAACTGCTGGAAAAACATTAATCAGCAACAAACCTCATTGGATAAGCTGTATCATCAGGCTGTTTTAAGGAAGGCCCGGTTTATTGTTGCTGACCGTGAACACCCTGTTTATTCTATGTTATAGGACGCCTGTCTGGGAAAAGAAAAAAGTTGTATAAGGCGTCATTCAGAATATATAGACTTGAATGATTGACTATGTTGGATTCTCTCCAACAACCATAAACTGCCATATTTGTTCCATCTTTTTAAAGTTTCCCCGATTGTATCTTCCTCCACATCACCTCCAACTCACGGGTTATCATCCAGTTCCAGGCTTCTTTACCCATTAAAAAAAAAAACTAAATCAAATTAATCTCCCTTTTCAAAACGTCCTCCTTGTTCCCTGTCTTTCTAAACAACAGCTGTTCACCCTGTTAGGACGCCTAAACTTTACCCTGTGGAAAAATCCACAAGGCTTCACTTTTATTTCTCACTTTCCGTCACTTATGTCATCTAAACCATCACTCCTTGACACAGTCACTCTGGACAGATCTTCCAAAAGTGAATGGCGGGTCTGGTAATTTCTGCTCACCAACTGGAATGGCATCACTTTCTTTTATGATGTTCAGCTGTGCTACCCTGACGATATTCAGCTCTACACAGATGCTGCTCCTTCTGCCTGCTTTGGGGATTATTATAAAATCTACCCAGTAGTAATTGTGGGGTTTTTTATGGAGCCACGAATGGTCAAAAAGATCCATTCCCATCCATTGAGACACGGTAGACCTAATTAACAAAGGCCGAAGAAATTCCCCTTCCACCATGAAGCTGTCAGTCAACCACCATTTCTTACTCAGAACAGAACACATCTGTTATAATTCCACTGCCGACTCCCTGTCTCATCATTCAGAGCCTTGGCTGTCATGCAGAGGCAGTCCCGATGCCAGTACCTAGGTCAGGCCTACCAGCCATATACTCTGAACAATCTCCAAGACCCTCGTAATGTTTAATTATCACTACTTCTAGGGGATACTGTCTTTAGGGATTCACCTAGTCCGGGAGCCGTGACCAGTCCCGTCTGAGGCCTTCCCCAACCGCAGGATCAGTTTCTCCATTTCTCCGCCATTGCCAAATCTAAATGAGGATGTGGTTCCTCATTTGCGAAGTGGAGATAATTAATCTGAATTTCATGAGCATGACCACAACTCATACACTCCCCTTCTAGTCTTCTCTCTATTTTTACCTACTGCACTATAACGTGTTGTTCTCATTTTCGTGCCCTAGACTCCCCCTTTTTTAATTCATTCATTTGTCATTGTCATTTGCCAGTCCCCTCTGAGGCCTTCCCCAAATTGCACCATCAATTCACGGTTCTCTATCCATCATTTTCAAGTCGATATTCAGGATATGGTCCGAACTAGTGGAAGAAACATAAAAAACCCTGGCCGCTCACTGTTTCAGATTGAACTGGTCACTGCCTGCATTTTAAAACTGGCCTCACGGCTCGATAGAACAAAACAAGAAACACATTTTAACAAATTATTGTAAAAATAGAAAAAGTTAAAGTTACCAGAAAAGTTAAAGTGTATCATCTTGTTCACATCTGCCTGCAGCCTGTCTCTGATCCAGCATTCACATTCAGTCCACAGCTCTTTACATCCTCGGGTCTGCGCTTTAGCCCTGGTTTGATACTTTGCTCCAGATTTTGCCCTTTATTTGCACACATGAGTTCTCCACACTCTGGACTTTTTGCTCAATTCAGCTACTGCACAACCAGAAACCTTTGCAGTTATGCAGCTGTGATCTGATCTGTCACAACTCAGTATATCCTCCATATTCTAGCTGCTATGTTAATGCTATGTTATTATAACTGTTTAATACTTAAATTTTGTTGAAATGGGAACTTTAGGAGAAATTTAAAGAAGTCAGTAAAGTATTAGGATCATTAACTGCTTCAGCTATTTGTGAAGGGAGGAGCTGTGTGGATTTGTATGTTAGCTGGACGAGGCAAAGATGGCACTGTTTGTGTTGATATTGTTGTAAATATCATATCATAATTGCGGCCTGAGCATTAAAAGTTTGAAGACTGTATTGCATTCACTCTGTTAATTATTACTCAGGTAAATTAATTGCCTTTTTGAGGACCTTAACGTGCTCAAAATGTTATTGGTTTCAGACATGGGCATTTCAAAATGGCTCTAGAGCGCCACCTTTGAAGGGTATTTTGAAGCACTACGGACCCATAATTTGAGCTACAAGAATTCAATTTAGTACACATGTTTAAGTTGCAAAGATGGACAAAAAAGTATTAACCATTTCCAGGGCTCCTAGGGGTTTTATTGGATCAGCTTCACATTTGGTCAGTCTAAACTGGGCAATATTAAATGTCTGAGCTTTTGAGTTTTTGTTAATTGGCATGTCTGTGGCGCTATTGTGAATATCGATCATTCGCTGTCAATGACACATTGTCCAATCTAGCCTAATTTTCTCATGTATGATAAGGGTCCAACCCTGAAGACATTTCAATTGTAATGTTTAACAGCGCCACCTAGTGGGAACAGGAAAATTTCATGTTTCACACTTTGAGGCACAGGTTCATGGTGGTTGAGCAGAACCATCTAAAATTTGGCCAGCAAAGGCTCAAGGACTTGGTCTTAAGTTATTTTTAAAAGTGAATTTTCACCACAGTGTGTGACTCTGGCAGCATGGCAGATTTCAGTGTTTTGTCATGAAGCTCAAAATTTGTGTAACTCAAAAACACACATTGTCTAATCTCCCAAACTTTACAGGATATATGATCATTATACTGTGAACAGTTGTCAGCGATAGTTAGAACGCCAACTAGTCTTAGACTTAGACTTAGGTCCTCCTTCCCCATTCGGCGCATTGGGCGGCAAATGTCCGGCAGCGTACTCGATCGGCTGCGGCTGCTTCAGCCTCATCCCATGCAGTGTTTATGACATGTAAATCATCGATGAAAGTCCTCCGCCATGTTGTACGGGGGCGGCCTGGTTTGCGTCTTCCATGGGGTGGGTTCCACATGATGGCAATCTTGGGTAGTCGGTGTAGGGGTTGGCGTAGAACGTGACCTCCAAAGCGCACACGACGCTCTGTCACAATGTCCTGAAGGGGACGTGTGGCAGTCCGATGATGTACTTCTTCGTTGGTGACATGGTCCCGGTAAGAGACCCCAAGGATCCGTCTTAGCCATCGCTGTTGGGCCACATTGAGTCTTATGGCGATTATGGCTGATGTTTTCCACATCTCACAACCGTAGATTGCGGTAGGTATAACGATGGAGTTGAGTAGAGGAATCTTCGTTGCCAGATCGATCTTTGGGGTCGACCAGATCGGCCGGAGCTGCTGAAAGACTGCACCTGCTTTTACAATCCAACACATGACGTCATGGTCAGCATCTCCGTCACTTGCAAGGATGCTGCCCAGGTAGGTGAATTGATTCACCTCCTCCAGCGGTTGCAGTCCTACCGTAATTGGGTCCTGTGTCGTCACGTAACCTACCCTCATGACCTTGGTCTTGTTTCCACTGATCTGTAAGCCCACTTTGGCTGCCTCTTACTCTAAGCATGATGTCATGGTAGTCATATTTTTCCGGACGTCAGCCAACAAAGCGATGTCGTCTTCGAAGTCGAGGTCCTTCAGGCGTGTTGGTGGATGCCAAGGTATCTCAAAGCCATCTTGGTCCATGGCACTCCGCATAACAAAGTCGATGGCAAGAAGGAAGAGGAAGGGAGAGAGGATATACCCTTGCCTCACACCGGTCTCAATGGTGAAGAAATCCATGTAGCCATCCTCTGTGCGGACGCAGCAACTGGATTAAAGGTAGAGAGTTTGGAATATTTTGACAAACTGTTTAGGGATGCCATAGTACCAGGCAATGTTCCAGAGGGAATCTTGATGGACACTATCAAATGCCTTTGTAAAATCAACAAAAGTAATCGAGAGGCACTGTTAGTATTCCAAACTCTGTTCGATGATGGTGCGCAGGATGAAGATCTGTTCTATGCATGACCGGCCACTGCGAAATCCGGCTTGCTCTTCCCGGAGTTCCTGGTCCACCGCCTTATGGAGTCTTCGGAGGAGGACAATGCTAAACACTTTGCCCGGAACACAGAGGAGTGTGATTCCTCGCCAGTTGTTGCAGTCTGCCAGGTTTCCTTTTTAGGAGCTTTGGGAGCTTTATAATGACTCCTCTTTGCCACTCTTCTGCCACTCCGATGACCAGCATGAATTGAAAAGGTCCATCATTTCATTGACGAGGCACTGTCCGCCGTACTTCCAATTTGGTCTGCAGCGGCTTGCCATTTTTGTCTTTGACAAGTACTGCCTGCGCACTCTTCGCACCAGTAAGTTCACGGACAATGCGATAGAGGGTCTTCGTGTCATTTTTCTCAGCTGTTTCCTGCGCTTCCTGTCCCTTCTGGTCTATCCAGTCTCGCTTGTCCCATCTGCAGCTCCGCTTCACTCTACAATCTAATTCCCTGTAAGCCGTTGCAGTGCTTAGCCTATCTTCATTGGTTTGAGTTTGGTTGTGGTTTTGTCGGGCATGCCTCCGTTCATCAATTAGAGCCCAGGTCCGTTCCTGGATCCAGCATTCTCTGGTTGTTCCTCGTCGCCTCCCAAATTTTGACTCCAAACTATCTATGATGACTTTTTTCAGCCTTGACCACTTCCCCTCAGCATCGTCTACCTCCGCCAGGGCCTCGAAACAATTACGGAGTTCGATCTTAAACTGCTGGGCCACTGTCCGTTCCTTGAGCCTTTCCACCAGAAATGGGGGTGGTCGCTGTTGCTGTATTTGATTACGCTTCAAACGAAGTCGGTACTTTGCGAGGAGGAGGTAATGGTCCGACCCAACATCTGCTCCTCTACATGTCCACACATCTAGCAGTGACGATCGCCATCGCTTGCTTGTGCAGATGTAGTCAATCTTGTTTAGTGTCATACCATCAGGTGAGCGCCATGTCTTCTTGTGGATTTGCTTGTGGGCGAAATAGGTGTTTGCGATCGCAAGGCTATTTGTTGAGCAGAGGGAGATCAGACGGTGTCCATTGTCATTGGTCTTATCAGCCGAGCCATGGGGACCGATAATGTGTTCCAGACCGCGTCGCTCTTTATTGATCTTGGCGTTGATGTCTCCAGTAAGCACGATGATGTCATGGTGGGGGATTTCGTTTAGGGTTTCATGAAGGTGGTCGTAGAAGGTATCTTTGGCTGTGTCATCTGCATCTTCAGTTGGAGCATATGTTTGGACGATCATGATCTTCGTGCGATATAGGGCGATGGTAATGCGGTTGCTGACGGGCTTCCAACCTACAAGAGCTGTCGCCGCCTTCTTGGACATGACAATGTCCACTCCTCTTGGGTGTTCATTATTGTGGCCTGGGCTTCCGGTTTATGTGAGCATGGCGTAGGTCGCACCGAGCACAGCTCTTACAGAGTCTAGTTATTATCTAGTATTTCCAGGCACATTTTGACAGGGTTTTTTTTAATATATTAACTGTTTTGTATAGTTCCGAGACAAGACTGTTTTTGCTTTTGGCGTTTATAATGTCACGAAAGGTTAATAAGAGCGCAAACACCTCTCAGCCGAACTTGCGGCCTGCTGCTAACACTGCATCCCCGCCTCGTGGTAAAACTTCGCCACTGCCTGGGTCCCCCGACACGCCGCTCGTCGATACGGAGAAGTTTACGAAGGCTGAACTCCTCTCTGAACTTCGTGAAGAAATTTCAGCACTGTTTAAAAAGGAACTGACGGCAGCGTTTGCGGAGAATCTCACGTCTATCAGGTCCGACATACAGCAACTAAAAACGGACCTTTCCTCAGACATAACGACCATGCGGCAGGAATTCACTGGCCTCAGAAGCACAGTTACGGAGATGGAACAGTCTCTCTTTACATGCACGGATGATATTGTCCAACTCCAAGCCAAAGTGAATGCGATGTCAAAAGAGCTGGCCAAATTGGAGAATAAATGCGAGGATTTGGAGTCTAGGTCTCGCCGCAATAATATAAGCATTGTTGGTGTGCCAGGGGAGAACATCCTGTCTGCTACAGATGTGTCTGTGCTGTTGATGGAGGCATTTCATCTTGGGAAGGAGCCGCTTGTAGACAGAGCCCATCGAACTTTGGCCTCCAAACCTAACACCAGTGAACGTCCCAGCGCTATGGTTGTGAAGCTGCACTATTACGCGGACTGTGCTAGGATTCTCCAGAAAGCCACGGAGCTGCAGAGGGTACAGATAAATAATATGACCATATTTGTCTTCCCTGACCACACTGCTAAGACAGCGCGGGCCCGTGCGGCTTTCAATGAGGTCCGTCGCCAGCTTCGCAGCATCCAGGGAGTCCGATTTGGGACCCTCTATCCGGCCAGGCTACGGATCACATATCAAGGAATGCAGCGCGACTTCGTCTCGCCGGAAGAGGCCAAGGAATATATTAAGACAATAACCACGCAATAAAAACATAGAGGGACAATGGGTTTTTTTGTTGTTGTTTTTGTTGTTTGTTTGAAATAGCGAATGATCCAAATCCAAACGTCATTATGGTGAGTTAAGTTTGTTACTCTGCCAAACACTTGTTTTGTTCTACCTGTCTAATAGTAAAATATAATTGTGTTATTTTTTTTTAATTTGTGCCTTGTAATTTGTTCAGAAATGACTCTGTTGGAGCTTTAGTTTGACACGGTTCGTTTCGTAGTCGGGAGCGTTTTTGTTCAGATTGCTCCGGGTGGGAGTGTGCACTGCCGTCTCCATCGTTTGGGGATGGGGGCTTTTGCTGTGCTGGGGGGAGGCAGGAGGATGTGTTTGACGTGTTATTATTATTTTTATTCTGAAGCTGTACTTTTGTTGTGGTGGTTTTGGTTTGTGTGAGTGTGTTTTTCCCACTTTTTCTTTCTTTGGGGGTGAAGAAATAAGTATTTTCTTTTTTATCTATCTGCAATGATCAGCACTTCAGGTCAGTCCTTAGGCAATAGTGGTATTAGATTTTTAACTTGGAATGTCAAAGGTATGAATAGCCCAATTAAACGATCTAAAATATTCTCACAACTTAAATGTCTAAAGAGTGATGTAATGTTTTTGCAGGAGACCCATTTGCGAAACAGGGCTCATCTTAGGCTCAGGTGTCCATGGGTGGGACATACATTCCATTCAATGTTTAATTCAAAAGCCAGGGGGTTGGCGATCTTAATAAACAGAAGGGTCCAGTTTACGGCGTCTGAGATTAAAGCTGACAAAAACGGGAGATATTTGGTTGTTGTAGGCACCATGTACAATGTACCCGTCCTCTTAGTCAATGTGTATGCCCCAAATTTTGATAATCCAGGTTTTACAGATGCACTTTTGAGTAGTCTCCCTTCGCTTGATACTCATCTTTTAATACTGGGTGGTGACTTAAAGTGTGTTATTGACCCTACCTTAGATCGCTCGAATCTATTTCAGAGTTTATGTTTCAGAATGGTTTTGTACATCCCTGGAGGTTTTCTAACCCTACTACCAGAGCGTACTCTTTCTTTTCTCAGGTACATCAGTCTTTTTCGC